>JACDOX010000058.1:1403258-1421812 GCA_014549065.1 Cardinalis cardinalis | reverse complement strand
AGGAGAAGGAGAAGGAGAAGGAGAAGGAGAAGGAGAAGGAGAAGGAGAAGGAGAAGGAGAAGGAGAAGGAGAAGGAGAAGGAGAAGGAGAAGGAGGAGAAGGCAGTGTTGTTGCCCCCCTGAACTTTTGACACAGTCTCCCATTGTGTGTTCGTCGTCAGAGTGGTGGAATGTGGGTTGGATAAGAGAACAATAAGGTGGGTGGAAATGGACGGTGCCACCAGGCTGAGGGAGGTGTAAGCAGCACTGCAAAGTCCAGCTGGCAGCCAGGGACTGGACACATCCCTCAGACCAGTGGTGGGACCAGCATTGCTTCTTGTCTGCCCTAATGGGTTGACTGATGGGACTGGGGGCATTCTCTGCAAAGATGCAGTCACCAAACCAGCATAGTGATACACTGGAGAGCAGGCTGCTGCTCAGAAGGGCCTGGAGAGGCTGGAAATTGGGCTGAAATTTGGAATTTACAGGTAAGGAGCCTTTCATCAATTTGCATGTTTGCATGTGATCCCAAAGATCCTGCCCAAGTATCTAAACACCTCTCACCCAAAGTTTTAACTGTCTTGTGTGCCAAAGCCCTTCCCTCCTAAGCACTGATAGGAGGGTGTCACTGATAGGAAGGTGTCACTGATAGGAAGGTGTCACTGATAGGAAGGTGTCACTGATAGGAAGCCATCCTTCATCTTGGACATTGGGAACCCAAACAACTTTGAGGGTCTCAAGCTGAGATGCTTGGCCTGAGGCCCTTTGTTTTTAACTGAACCAGGGGAGGCATGAGTATTAGACCTGGGACAGCCTCCCTGGGGAAGCTGGAAGGATTTGGCTCTGATTGAATAGTGACAGAAAGAAAGGAGAGGAAAAAAACACTGTGAAGAAGGAAATCAAGAGGCTGTTCTGCACCTACARGAAACTGAGCCTGACTGGTTTTTTCCTCACCTTGGAAAGTCACTTTAGATACAGATTTGCAGGAAATAAGAGCTTCTAACCTACTTTTTCTAACAGCAGCATCTAACATCCAGGTATTCCTGGCACTTATATTTTGCCTCAGCTGTAACACTCAATCCTTTAATAGTCCCAAAATGGGGATGTAGCTCCGTGGGGGACTTTCAGACCAGAAGCTGTCCGCACTTTTTGTATTTTCAGGGTGTGTTTCAGCAAGAGACAAAACATCATGTGCAAGCAGATGGAGGACTTGGGGACATCCAGCTTCAGCAGGGAAACCAAGGCTGCCCTGAAGACCCAAGGATCTGTGCCTGCCTTGGACATGTGCTTGGGCAGACAAGAATAAACAGGGACCAGAGCCTTTGGGCCTTCAAAGAGCACCTTATGCATGTCAGAAGAAAGAGCTGAGCCTTTCCCCACTCACAGCTAGGAACTACTAGAAGAAAGAGGCTTTGCACAAGAACATGACACCTGGGCATTTCCCTTTGCCTGGGCAGATGTCTGCAAATCCCAGCCTTAGGCTACCACTCCCACTGTGAATTCCCAAGGGAGGTCTGAGTTCACAGGACAGCAGGTCCCCTAAACACAAGGCTCACAGGTACACAGTGATGCAGCACTTGAGTCATGGCATTGCAGCTTAAGGTTTCTGTCTTGATGCATCCATCTGCAAAGTGAGGCTAAAGTATTCACACTTCACCATRAAGCTCCTGAGAGAACTTGGGGCTTGAGACCAGGGAAAGCTGCCCACATCATCCCCACATATGAGGCAGCAGGTCCTACTAGGGGGAGTTTTAGGTGCTGAATCAAGATTAAGAAGAAGAAAAGCACAGTCTTCCCCTTTGCCCTTTCCGTATCACACCATTTGGGTTTTTAATTTTTTTTTCAGTGATGARTTCTCATAGAAACTACTTGTTTAAGGCAAGAAGCTGAGGCATTTAATTACAGTGATGACATTCACAACATGACAGTTAAGCATCTGTTGGATTTTTTTATAGTACAATCTTTATTCTAGACCCAAAAGAACAAAAACCTCTCTGGGCTAATCTGGATGAAGAGCCCTGGCCCCAGGCCCCAGGAACAGMTAATCCCTTTCTCCAGTAACTCAGATTTGTCTTCTCTGCTACACATACAGTTTGCATGACCATCCCCAGCTTTGAAATTCTGTGGGTCAAACACTGAGGAARCACTCATTACAATCACTTGGTATTCCTCACATCTGGTGATTTAGGCCATATCCTTGTGATGGCCTAATCCAACGTTTCTCAAACTTCCGTACTACTGGACATCCAGGTGGGCTTCACTCAACCACACCCACTGCTTGCACCTCCATGGGCTTTCTCATCTCAGCTTGTCTCAGCCTTTCAACGAGAAATGGCTGAAAGTGATGTGGTTCTGCAGATTAGCTGGATCCCTTACTGTGGGATTCACATTCTCTGAACCTGASAGAAGCATTGAAAAGAATGATCAAAAGAATTCTTATCTTATTTGCTGCTCCTGTGTTGTGCCAAAGTAGAATGCAATATGGAGATTGCTTACCCAAAAGGATGGTGTTTTGTTTCCTTGGCCTATCAGGCCAAGCGCGAGTCCAAACTGTCTGTCAGCAAACAGTCACAAGATTCTGGGCAGTTGAGTTGAGTTGGGTGCTTGTGCAGCTTCAGTTGAGATGTAATATAGTGTAATATAATATAGAATAATATAGTATAGTAAAGTAATTAATTAGTCTTCTGATACCCATGGAGGCAGATGTCCCATTCCTCCTGGACGTTGGGCAGAAACATCACCAATACCTTACCATGRTCACCCAGAGGGATCCAGGAACAGTTTAGGGACATTAAATGGGTGCCAAGACCAAATCCTACAGACAACCACAGCTCTCAAATGTCACTGCTTTTCCACCATGCTCTTCTGCCCTTGTTGAATGCCTTCAGAGAGAAGTTCTGAGAGAATAAYCATTGCATCCAACATATTGCTCGGTGATGCTGCACTGTTAATGTTTTAATGAAGCATCAAAACCTGCTGAAATCAGCTRCTTCACTGTGCAGGTAAGATAAGTTGCAAAACAAGAGAGTTAGCAGAGACCTTGTCAGATACAGGACATAGCCCTGCCCACCAGATAGGGAGCTCAGCCTTAGGAACTGCCTGAGAGATGTTCAGAACCTCTCCCTCCTCCTGACAGGGAGCACCCAGGGCAGGGTGGCACAGCAGTTCCAGTGGCAGTCAGGATGGCACAGACCTCTCCCACTCCTGCCTGCAGTCCTCACTTCACAGACAAGGTTCTCATGTAGCAAGAGATTATGCGTGACTTACCAAAACCAGTATGGAGTGGGGTTATTATTTTCAGAGTCCAATTCTCCAAGATCCTGCCCAAATACTTTATCTTAAGCGTTAGACTGCAAATTAAGCAAAAAAGCCACTAACYTTTACCACATCCATGCCTACCCCCACCACTGTGATACATCTGTAAAAGGAGTATTGTCCTTTAATAAGCAGTTTTTCCTTGACCAGTTAAAAATATCTATTTGTAAAATGCATCTTCATTTATTTGAAATATTTTTCATACTTTTTGAAGATATGTGCTCAAGCTATAGTGTGATCTGGAAGTTTATAAAGATGCAAACAAAAAAAATCTGCTCCTCAAAATCTAGCAGCAAGAGAGAGCTTGGGTTGGCCACTGTTTCCTGGGACTGGGCAAGGCTCACATGGGGCCAGATTTTCACTCTCAGCAGCAGAAYAGCTTAGTGAACACAAACTCTGGGAAACATGGACTGAAGAGTGCAAGTCAAAGTTCAGTTATTTTGGAATTGTTAATGTGAAAAATAATATTTTATTATAGGAAAAATCTTCGGAGACTTCCTCACACACATTCATCACTCAGAGCAGCTACAAGGAGGTTATTCCAACTTTCCATGCTCACATTAATCGCAGCAGCACCTTGCAGTGAGCTCCTGCAAGAAGGAAAGCCAGGCTCCAGTGGGCACTTTGCATGGGTACAATAAAGGAGACAGTCTGATCTCTGGGACTTCACAATAAAGTAGATAACAGAAGTAAATAGATGAGCATTGAAAGAGCAAGCAGCATAGAAAGCATTGGGTGGAATTATAACACTTTGAGTAAGCTGTGAATACATGGAAATTGCTTTCTAATTGACATTTTTCTGAACCATATTACTTGCCTTCAAGTGGACAGAGCAGTGTTGCAAAAACTTTCAGTACATTCAGSTCAAGCTTGACAGCTACCAATTAATCCATCCATTAACTGAACAGCTGAGGAAAGAATAAAGGGGCCAGAGCATCATGACCTTCAGTGCTATTGTGCTGATTAAAATGTCAGCAAATTACAACTATGTCACCTGTAACAGTCTTCTTGCCTAGTGTTTGAAGTTTCTTTGATGTTTTTAGGTTCTAAGAGAATAATCTTCTAATGATTTAAGAGTTCTAAGAGAAAAAAAATCTTCCTTCCTCCTGTAGGCACAGGAGGCTTTTCAGCTCACACATAACAGCAAAACAAAGCCACATTTCAGGGAACTGTTAACTTCTTTTATGTCATTTTCTCTACTGTGACAAGGCTAAAGTTTACATTAGACATCTGAGGCCAATGAGATTTCTCTAGAGGATCTCACTGCACACAGCTTTATAAAGCAATGGTGTCTTCAGTTTTAGTCCTGAAAAATCAGTGTGTGCTGAGCCCTGGATTCACTTGACACGCTGATCTCTAGATCCACGTGCACTGGATCCATGCAAAGCCTGGAGTGCAAGTTCTCCAGCTCATGAAGAGCAGTTCTAAAGACTATGTTTGCCCTTTCAGTGGGAGGACATATCATAAGAAAGAAGGTAGAAAAGATGAAGGAGGAATTTACATTCCTCTATTTTATTCTGTAGAACTATTGACAACAAAGGAAGAGAAGAAACTTGAAAGGACAAGGATCAGTTTCAGAAGGAAAGGATATTTCTCAGAGAAAGAGTACAGGTACTCAGAATGGCAGAAGGAAGTGGGAAGCAAACAGGCAGCACAGAGGACCAAGGTACATCTCCTTGGAGAAATAACCATCTCACAACAGGTCTGCAAGGTGGCCCAAAATGCACTGTAGATCATGTCCTGGGAGTTCCCCATGGGAACTGACAGGTCTAAGGGCTTTCCAAAAAACATAGTATAGGATTTTAATTTGCTTTTTCTGATTCAGAGCATGTGAAAATCTCTCATCATTTCATGCATGGGGAAGASAGTGCAACTTTTTCAATGTTTTGGTAGAAAAATAGAAAACTAGGTTAAAATATATGAATTAAGATTTTATTAGAAAGTCTTCTGTACGACAACCCCCAGAACTGTATCATTTTAGAGATGTTGGTCACAAAGAAAGGGCATTGTCTTCTTTCTTTTTTTAAGCACATTAAAAATGGATGAAAATAAGCACACAGCCCTCCAGCAGCYCCCAGCCTGCCCATCCTCTGGGGTTCAGCTGGAAAACTGTGCTTGGAAAACATCTACAAAAATGTTGGCAAATGTATATCAGCTTTTTCCCAAAAGACCTAACAGGCTTTTATTATCCAAACATATCAGATGGCTTGGAAAATCCACATCTGTACTGAGCTGCCGAATGGGAAATGAGATCAAAATGTGAAACTAAGAACTTCCGATACTTTCTTTGTAAATGACATTCAACCAGAGGAGAAGGAGGTGTAGCTCCTCCACTCCCCCTCATTCCATCAGCTCCTGAAGGCCCAGCAGAAGGAGCCTGTCAGTGAGGAGCTCCCTGTGCAGCCAAGGAGCCCCTTTCCAGCTAAATGCAGAGGAGAGAAATGAAGAGCTGTTGTTTCAAGGGGCCAGCCCTGGTGATGGTCTCAGTACCAGCATTTTACTGGAAGAGATAAATCAATCCTTGCAACCCARAGAAAAAAGAAAAATATGAACAAAGAACCTTCTGCTGGTGTTTCTTAAACCAGRGAAAAWTTATTTCAATATTATTTTAATACCTCTAATATAAGGTCTGTTTTCATCAATAAACTTTTTTAATACAACACCAGTCCTTACTAGAAGGAATGTAAAGATAAAACTCAGTACACAAGTTTTGTGCTCATGGTTTTTCCCTCTCTGGACATTACAAAAAAAAGTTGCACACTTCCCTTTTTGCTCTGGCAGTGACTGCTGTAGTTATTACTTTCTTCCCTCTCTGCTGCTGATGCCAGTTGAGCATGGAAAGACACACAAATGGAGAAAAGTCACAGGAGRAAATTGACAGGAGAAAAAGCTTTTGGACTGAAAGTTGCCTTACATCATTTAAAGTTGCTAGGATTAGATCATTTGAACTCCTATGGAGTTGGGAGATGTGGTGTTTGGAGATAAATCCAGCTTTCCTTCAGTGATATATTTCATCCACTAAAATCAAGTTTCCACCAGGATGAATTTGGGTTTAGCTTTAGGCTTCCTAGCTCCTGTTGCTGTATGCCAGCAGAGAGTGCTGCTCTGTGTTTCCTGAGCACTCAAGAAGGCAGGGCAGCGCTCAAGCTGAATCCTCCCAAAATGCTGGAGAGAGCATTTCTGGGATACAGAAAAAATTAGACACACACAGCCTAGGGCAATAAAAAATAATATGAAGTGGGAGTTTTTCTGTGCAAACAACTGACTATTGAGATGGAAAAGCCTCATTAAAGGAATGTAAAACTTACAACCAATTGGATCCACATAATCATTCAAATCTGAAAAAGTCAAGACAGTCCTGAGATAAGTTTTCTCTACAGTTCCCTTCTGATGTGGAGCTGTGATAAAGCACTTGGAGTGAATCATCACCTTATTCCCAGAGCCAGATAATGGGACATACACAAGTATCTATCTTCACCCAGCTATCAGCTGCCAAGCCAAGAAATGCTTGATGCATTCCTCATCCCCTCTCCTGGAGCCTGGGTCTTTCAGGGATTGGGCAGGCTTGCAGGCTATAGAAACAGCACAAATRTCACACTTGTACCTCACCCCAGTGCTGGCAGGTGAGGGGGGTGGCAAAGAGGAAACATCTTGTAGGTGTAAAACCTGTCTACTAAAACCCATGCAGACACATCTAATCTGTGTTGTAGAGACAGAGGACAGCAGTTAATCAGGGTGGACTTGAACCTGTCTCTGGGTTGAGCTACAAAAGGCTCCCAAGCCTTACTCTTCCTGTCAGTGATCTAAAGATTAGCTGAGTCAGCCTATAGACTGTTCTTTATATCAAAAATGAGGACTTCCTGTGACCTCAGTGTTGATTTTATGTGACTTCTGGATGTGTAGGTTCAGAGTTTAGCCAGTGAAGAGGGCAAGTGTGTCACTGTAGCTGAGGAATAGCACTGGAGCCAATGGGATATTTGCCATTCTGCCTCACTGGGACCAGGATTTTAGGCATAGTGCTTAAGAAAGCAGGCAATAAGCTGGAAGAGAAAGAAAAGTGTGATTTGGAAAGCCCAGGCTTTACCTGTCTATTGGCAAAAAAGGAAAGCTGTAGCTCCTGTGTTACAGTTGCAACTAAAACTGTCAAGCTCTGTGGACTGTGCTGTCCTTTATCATCAAATCCCAAGGTCTTCCCCTTTCTCCCAACATCTGTACAGGTCCTGCAGTTTTCATATGGTGAAAGAAGTCCATGCTACACTTTGATGCTGTGGTCCTCAGATGAAAATATCCCTAGGGGTTCTGGTAAGACTCAGGTCAGCTGCCACTGAAGTGGTGACACTCCACACCCATCCATGTGTGCTTCCAGCACCCAGCACACTCRGATCCAAATCCCCAGGGTGAAAGCCTGTTAGCAGTAAGCAAGTCAGAACCAGGCAGGAGTACTGCCAGGGGCCTTCTCAAACATCTCACATACATCCACATCCAGAAAACATTTCTTCTAAGCAKGGCACACATCACTAGCTAAGCCAACAGGGAATTCCCTCCTGACCATCCTGTTGCTCCTTACTTCCAGCATCTACTCCATTATCTTCTCCCGTTAACTTCTTTCCAGTAATTAATTCAGGAAAATACATTTTGGCACCAGCTTTGATGTTTTAACTGTCCAAAGTTCAGATGAAATTCAGGAGGACCTTCTCAGCCTCCAGGATCCACTGTGGTGCTCCTGGAATTTTCCCTGTCTATATTGTGTCAGGTGAAAGAAACTGAGTGTCTCACCACTGCCTGCATTTCTGATCAGTTTGTTCACTTTTTTTTCCTGTAGGCTGAGTTTTTCATCATGGTTTGCCACCTCAAGTGCAGTCTTACACTCCCATGGTCACAGAGTTTTCCAGTGATGTTGAACCCAGGCATGGCCAGCTTGGTGCCCAGGCAGTGAAATGCTGTATCCATCCACACCCTGCTGAGTCAGCATTGCTGCATCCTAAAGAAACCCCTCATCAAACTCAACTCTGATGTCAACTGGGGCCCCTGGGCCTTCTCATAAGACAAATATTTTCCCATGTAAGATCTGCTGAACCACAGATGAAGGTGGACTGCATTAGGCATCTGTTTTCCATTGCAACCAAGCTGTTTTGAAATCACTTACATTTTTTTGCAGAAGCATTAGCGTGCTACCATCAGCTTCAATGGGAATTTCYATGCCAGAGTAGCAGATGAGGCAGTCCACCACTCTGCCCCTCCCTTTTTWATTTTTTTTTWAATTTTACAGTACACACAAATATTAACATATCATCCTGATAAAGCTTTGYTTACTGGCATGGGGCCAGCCCCTCTGCAGTGCCTCCTGCTTGGCAGCCTAATCTCCTGAAGTTCGAGGGATGCAGTCCAAATCTCTTAGCAACACTAAATCTCATTCAATTAACTTTGTTGGGGGACAAAATCATTTTGTTACCACTACTTGCCAGTCTGCCA
The DNA here is from genome assembly GCA_014549065.1 of Cardinalis cardinalis. Taxonomy (NCBI): domain Eukaryota; kingdom Metazoa; phylum Chordata; class Aves; order Passeriformes; family Cardinalidae; genus Cardinalis; species Cardinalis cardinalis. The sequence continues at coordinate 1,413,047 of JACDOX010000058.1, read as the reverse complement.
TGTACAATATGCCATCCAGCAGTTAGGCCATGCAGCCTTTAGACACAGCAAGGAGGCACAGCACACTCCAGCACAGCAGCTCTGGCTACACTGGCCATCCTGAGCTGCAAAGCAACCCATCAGCCAAAAACTCCAGGTCCTCAGAAAGGTCCACAGWGACAACAGATCCAAGCTTGGGTTTTAATGGCTCCTTTTGATGCCACTTGTGGTCTGCTYCCAGCAGAGACTCCTCTCCAAGCATCATTGCTCCTCTTGGGATTCACATTCCACCTTTGGCTTGAGAGGTGCTGGGGCAGCAGCCACCAAAGAGGTGCCCCAGCCCAGCCTGGCCCTGCACGGGCTCCTGCAAGGACCAYACACTAAATGTGTGAATATACAGATCCTTCTGGCACTGCTCTGTGAGTAACAGCCCAAGACTTGGCCTCCAAGGGATGTTCTCTTGTACCTGTAAAAAATCAGGGAAATGTATGGGGATGTCTTGCAAGTCCGCAGAGAAGAAGAAAATGAAGCTACTACTAACCCCAGCTAGAAGGTGCTGGGTGCTACACCCTCTGGGGAATGGTGGGTTAACATCRCAGCCCTCTCCTATGTGTGATTTTACACACTATTTATGCTTAACTGCAACACAGGAATCTTTAATTACAAATCTAAGACATTAAAGGGAAATTAGCTTAGTTCAAATTATTTTTCTTTCCAGAACTAGTCAAAAACAACCAAAAAAACAGTAATTTGATTCCACCACACAGCAGGTGGCATTATATCCTTCATTAAATCATACAGATATGACTAATATTAATCTTCATTTGTACCACTATGCATCAAATTTGGTATCCATCACGCCATCCTTAGCATACTAATTATTTTTAAATGTATTTCAATAATGTGTTAAGACAAAAGTAAAAGCAGTGAATAGGACCTGGACAGGAATTAATCCCTCTCCCACCTCCCCTCCAGACAATAGATTCCAGCATTTCTCTGAAACATCTGTACCAATATTAGAGCATTAAGGAAAACATATAGAAAATCTACATTTATTTTTCCTTCTATTACTGAATTCCAAAAACTCTTGCAAATAAATTCAGTGTATTGGGACAAAGAGTTCTCTTATATTCGTCTCTTTTAATATTGGAAAGAGTCTTTCKGAAACCAGATGGTAATTTACAGTTCATAGGCAGCAAAATGCATGTCCATGCCTTCATAAAGGTATACACCTTTATCTCTTATTCTGTTAGTATGTCCCCCCCTCCTTTTCTGAGCTTCCCCCTAAAATGCCACCCATTCATTGAAAAGCTAAATCCTGTCCTGTCTGCTCAGTCCTGGATAAAACACGGTTTTTGGCAGCATCATGTTAAATTTAATTTGTGTCTTTCAATGTAAATGCACCCAGAGACTGAAGCAATAGGCACATTGTTTTTACAAATCAGGCTTTACATACAGTATCTTTTTTCCTCCAGGCACTCTCGAAGTGCAGGAAAATCAGTATTTTACAGGGAGCACATGAGTTAACCATCTCTGTTGAAAAATGTCACCATAAATCTGCCACTGGTCTAGGGTGACATTTAAGGTGGCTACTTTGACAAAATATTTTTTCACTGAGAAAGCTGCCTTTTTGGGATTTTCAAGATCAGAAAAAACCATTTCCCTCTAGTTGCAGTAAATACACATAGCCTAACCTGTAATTTACCATGTTATCCAGGASCTAGCTATGCAAATCCAGCTTTCCAAAACTTTGAGAAGCTTTTACTAGCATGGCCTTGCAGCAAAACAAAATCCTGGAGCTAACACAGCATGCAGGGAAAATCTATGCACTGAGGACCTAAGGGCAGGTGTCTTACTAAGAAAATGATACAAACTCTTGGCTGAGCCCCAGTAGGATAAAGACTCCAAATTGTTTCTGTAGCACTGTGATACTGCTTTTATATTTCTGAGAGTGGTATAGAAGCACTTTTCTGTAAAATCAGGAAAATTCCCGCTGCCACTGCTGAGATCCAGGTCAATCTCATAAATATTTACCTCAGCCTGCAGCAAGCTCAGCCAAGCCTTGCTCCTGGTGTCAGCAATGGGGTGAACAATGTGCAGCACAGCCAAGCCCGTGGCTTTAGCCTCCAGGATCTGGCTGTGCCACGAGTCCCTTGCGTGAGGTTGCCAAAAGGCCCAGGAGCCCCAATGTTGGCACTGATTTTTATGAATGCTTGGCCATAGCCAAAGCTGCTGGAGACATTGTCTCCAGTTTTCTCAAGCTCTGCTTTCCCACCAATAAATTGGGATAACCATWGGGGCTGATACTATGAGTGTGCTGTGAAGCTTATGAAGTTAATATTATAAGTACCTTAAGGCTCTGGTTTACACAGAGTTACAGAAGGATTGTTATTTTCAAGCCTGCACAGCCCAAGACCAGTAAACTGATGGCATTCACCTTCAGAAAATAGATTTTTATCTTCTCACATTAAACCTGACCAGGGTGAAACWTGCTTCTGTCCTCCTGCTGTTGAGATATGTTGCCATAAGTGTTTAGTGTAACATCTGACCTGTTTCTCTTGAATCTTCCTAGATTACGGTCAAGTCATTTGCACTTCAATAGTTCAGGGGCTGTACCACAATTTCTGGGGCTGAAAAGTAGCCCAGCTGTAAAAACTTGCTGGAGACTGTAAAATGGCATAAAGAGGCTAAACCAGGGAGTATTTTTAAAGACAGTTTTGGAGGGAKACAATTATTACACTTGAGTCCTTCCCTCTCTGTTCCCCTTTTGGTTGTGAGCCTAAAAATTATGAAAATCTTCAAGGCTGTCTTTCCAAAATGGTTTAAAGACAAAACTACAGCGACCATTTGTCAGCTCTCTGACTCAACAGGTAAAGCAGAGTCATCAGTGCAAAGTTAAATGGCCTGATCAATAATGCACTGGGGCTGTATTGACTGCATATGTTCAGAAAGGGACAGGGGAGGAACAGATGGGTGAGGACTGTAAGCCTTATGTACCAGCCTGGCTCTAAGGGACARGGGACCTACAGCAACCAAGGGCTGTGTGCTCCTCCATCACCCCACAGACCCTGGCATGGCAGACCCACTGCGGTCCCCTAGCTAACCCCATCAGATAAATTGCCCACAAAGTCTTAACACTTGAAAGTCTAACACTGTGAAATACTTCTATGAAATACTGCAGAATGTGCCACTTGGAACTACATCATTTTCCCCAGAGTCCCTCCCTCCCTTCCCTCAGCTAATACATATAATTTAATAGCCATGTATTGTTTAAATCCTCATAAACAGCATGAAATAAAATAGAGAAACTAGGCTGCCTGCAAAGCATCCAGGTCTCCAGAGAGGTGGCAAATTGTATCACCAGTCCCTCTAGAGTTGCCAAAGTGCCCCATCAGTTCTGTTTGCACCACTGGTCTAAAGATGCTGTATTCTATATAATGGACAGWTAAAGACACATTCTGAAACACATTCTACAGTAGAGATAAATACACAAGCTGTCTTGGTGAATTAGTTACATGTGTAAATAGCTTCCTGAAGAGCAGGCTCAGTTTGACAGTTAAAATCTGATCCAAAATCAGCAGGAGTCACACAAGAAAAAAAAATTTAAATAATCCCCTACTTTGAACCAGGGGCTCTGAACCAGGTCTTTGGTTAATTGGAAATGGATAACACTGGATATGACACCTGCTGGGCAGTCTTTGGTCACTAATCCACTCCAGTTGTCCACAAAGGCTTGCAGCCTTGTCACCCTTCACACCAGGCTCAGCAGGGAGGTGAGAGATGAATGCCTCAGAAAGTCAAACTACTCAGCCCAGCCCTGTTATCTTCTGGATGGGGTCGGGGCAAAGCCCYGGGGAGCACAGGTGAAGTATGCATTGCCACTGGCCATGGCAGCACCTGCCTACAAATAGGAAAAAGAGAGTTTAGTCTCCAGCACTATGGATAAACAGGGAGGAAAAAAAATACAAAAAAGTCTTAAAAATTCAAAGAATTTCTACTGAAATAGTGCCATAAAGTGGTGGGAAAGACTTCTCAAAGAAGGTAACTTTCTCTATGGAAACAAATAGATGATTTCTCAAGTGGATGCCCCTGCCAAGCCCTAGCACTGAAGTCCTGTAAAAAGCTYCAGAAAGGGATTTAGCCTGGCTTTTAGGCCAGGACAAATCCCACCAGCTTGTAGCTGAGATACCACTTTTGTTAATACAGAAGTTGGTTTTTATTCCTTCTGCCAAAGCAACCTGGCCTGCCTGGTCCCGCAGTGAGGTCATAACTCGGGGCTGATCACATCACAGCACGTTGCCATGGCAATGCTTGAACTGTCACAAAGGATGTGCGCTGTGATTTCACAGCAGATGGGCTGTGAGGGAGGAAGCCCTCATTTAAATTTTAAAAATTGCTTTAGTAATTAGCAAGAGCAATAGAAAAAAAATTAAAAACATTGAAAAGAGAWGAAAAATCCCCAAACTGTCACTCTCAGCAAAGGTTATAGCATTCACGTGAGATCTGCAGGCCATCCACAAGAAAGGCCAAGCTGCTGCTCCAAGTTCACTGAGCTTGTCAGGTCACTGATAAGTCCAAATAAGTCTGGAGCCTGCTTGGCTACAGGAGGCCCAGAGCAGCGGTGGGTGAGCAAAGGCCCCCTGGTGCATCAGTGCATATCAAAGCCAGCCACCCCTCACAGGGACCTGACAGGAATGGCAGAGGGCAGGCAGAGGCTGCCAAAGGCTTTATTAAAACACTAACTGTGCAGYGACAGCCTGACTTCTGAAGTTTTTAGCAAGGAGCTGCCTCTGTTATTTCTATGGACCTTCTTAATCAAGCACAAAGAGCACACAGATGTGCTTGCATCCTTTCAGGGACACGGCGGAGTTTTACTCCTCAAAGGTAAGAGTGAAACACCTTGGCTCTCTAGGTTTCACAGCCCAGCAGCACTGACCCACAGCAGCTCACACTGGCCTGGTCCTGCATCCTCAGCAACTGTCCCAGAACAATAACCCATTCCCACTCTTGCCCTGGCACTTGGGAACTGAGAACAGTGAACATGGGAGGCAGAGCAGGCGGTGTCAAGCTTTCCAGACAGCCATGCTGCAGCCCTGCTCCCTCCTYGGGTGTCTCCATCCCTGGCAGAGGTGACCTTGAGGCAGCAAAGCCTCGGGTCCTATCCCCGTGGCCATCACAGCTCACTGCAGAGACGGAGACGTCCCCAGCTCGCCACAGAAGCTCTCTAACACATGACAGCAGCTCAGCAACCTCAAGGCAAAATTAAATCTCTCTCCCTTCTGCCTGCAGCAGGCAAAGCACGTGGTGCTCCAGAGACCTTGGGCTGAGTCCTCATATTTAATGGGGAGAGCAGACTTCAATGCAGCTTGTTCCTTGTTCATTCAGTGAGTAACTGTTGATCTCTGTAAGAATAAGCCAGATGGTTCCCGTGATAAGTGATCAGCTCTCCTGGAGTTTTTGAAACAGAAAAAGACAGATGCCTGCGTGCCTCTTGCCAGGACCCATCTTAAGCTCAGGCGACGAGTGCAAATGCTTGGGGAGGTTGTGTTCAGGGGATTCTCTCCATCCAGGCTTAGCAGCTAATCTTCCCCATCAGCCCTTCTTCCASGAGAGGAGGCATCTTGCCTTGTGACAGCTTCCCCCAGCTTAAGGGCACTACAAATCATAAGATCAGCCCTTATAATTGGATCAGACCTTGATATTGTTTTCCTTTTCTGTGCATTCATATTAACATCTCATTTTGCAGACAGCACATCTGATCGGTGCTTACTACTTCAGCTTGCATTTGCACACGCCGGTGATTGAGAACACTGATAGGAGCGACAAAGCATTTCAGCAAAGGAGAAAGCTTGCTTTGGGAAGCTGCTTTGCTGGGGGGGTGAAAAAACCCCACCAGGCTAAAGAGCTTTGTTTCTCAGCCATTGATGTGCACACCACCAGTCAAGCWCCACTTCCTGCCCTCAGTGAAGAGATCAAGGTCTCCTCCACAAGAGAGGGAAAAAACGGTAGCAGTGTTTGTCTGCTGACTTCTTTTTTATTTGTTTTTACCTTAATTTCTCCTTCTGATTGTATGAGAAGCCTGATTCCACTACTGAGACGGCATTAAAAACAGAGATCCAGTAAATCTTTATGCCCATGCATGGTTAGAAAACTGGGTGGAAGAGGAGATGGGAGCAAGGTGTAAAATTAGCAACAGAAGCTGAGTTTGGTTCTTCCCAAAAYCAGCTCCAAGGCAGTAGCTTGGCCCACCAGCCAAGGGCTGGTTCACCTGCCCTGGGAGAAGCAAACACATCCATTCCAAAGCTCACAGCCTACCTGTTTGCTGCTATGTCTTGTAGGCAAAACTCTACTTATCTCACAGAGCTAGGCCAGCATAAAAATGAGAAACGTAGCCATGCACTCAACAGAAAACTTCTTTTATTTGCATGCCTCTGTTGGGGCTCTTAGAGGATTCCCTTTTAGGATATTTATGCAGAACCTTCAGAGCAAAAATCAGAGCTGCACCTCCAAGACAAGGAATTAGATCTGTAATGCTGACTCAGCCAGCAATTTCACAGGATTAAACAGTCAGAAAAAAAAACGTTAAACAGAAAAAGACTAAAATGTATGCGACAATACATATGTCGGACACTCATATCCACACCGTAAGAAAACCACTTATCAGTACACATTTCACTATGTCTGACCAAGGCGTTATTCCACAGACAAGACTGCAACTTCATCTGACGGCTTTGGAGCAGRTGTCACTTTAAACCCAGAGACGGTGCACAGAAGGAACAGAGAGGGCACTGGATTTAAAGCAAGCAAGTACTCTGCCCTCACTTTGCTGGGAAATTGTGCATGCATGTTCACTGTGCTTTGTAATCAATGTGGCTTTCATTGTGCTATTAATTAAAAAGAGAAGCCTTATGCAAAAGAAATTTAAATTTGCAAATTTCCTTTTACATATTCTGCAAAAGCAATTTCCATTTTGCTATGTTACCCCGCGTCATGTTAATGTTAGGTTTTTATAAATGAATACTGAGACTTTGTAAGAGTATTCCAATTGCATTCATCACTGATACTTTYTTAATTGCATGACTTCCCAAGGAATCAAGGCTTTTGTAATTATAAACTCTAATCTTAAACACCATTCTGCCATCTCTCWGTAAATCTTCAATCATTTCACTTAACTTCAAATAAATTTGACAGAATCAGAGCTAACCAACCAACTACAAGTCTCCTAAACAGCATCCAGGTAGAGATACCACAYAGCTTGTTTGTCCCACTGCTTAAGATTCAGAGGAGGAATGTGATGACCAAGTCAAAAAACATTCACAAAACCTATCTCTGTGCACTGTATTTTGTGCCTCCGTGTGGGAAATGCCAAGTCAGACASAAGCAGGTATTCTTGGAGTTAGATGACACATGTGAGCAGCTTCTCTAGCAGGAACATTGAACACACACCTGCTCAAATAGCTGTCAGTAGTTTATTCATATGGGATTGTAATAACAATTGCTCCAATTTTAAACCCACATCCTCTTCATCTTAAATACAGTGAATTATGCCTCATTTTTAATGACCTTCCAGTTCCTAATTTGTGTGGCACCATCCACGATTTTGGGGAAGGTGGCTAAGCCTCACTGCAGGCCTTATTGGTGCAGGGATCTCTTTGGCCACAGGTTAAAATTGCCTTTGTTACAACCTGGTCTTAAGGTCTGAAATCCCACATGTGGCTCCCACCGACAGCCCTTTTTTGCACTTGAAAAGCAGCATTAGCTGCCATATCACCTAATCGGTGAAAGAACCTTCKGCATTTGGAAATGCAAGAAAAGCTAAACAGGCCTGAAAGTATGTGTCTATTAGGACAACAGCAAGCAGATGATTTTTCACCTGCTTTTCTATTGATCCACCCTTTCAAGAACATTTTATATTCAAAAGTATAGTAATCTTACTAAAACACTTAGGCTTGTCTCTCAGTAAAAAAATTGTGTATCCTGGAGGAAAACCTTTGCACCCTAAAATAACTTTTTTTTTTTTTGCACCCGAGTATTCAAAATTCAGAAACATTTTCAGGGGTGGACAGCTACTGAAGAATTAAACACAATATATTCAGAAATATTTAAAAGAGAAAGAAATTTCCATTAAAAAATATCAAAACCACCGACAGCTTTTGGGATGAACACCAGAGTTTGATGAGCATCAGCAAGCTTTAAGGGGCATCTTCCATGCCCCCAAGTGCAGAGATTATACCCAAGCTTGTCCCTGCCTAACAGCCTCCCTCTGGAAAGCGAAGTTAGCAGGAATCTCAGGGCTGGTGGCAGCAGGGAAGGAATCCATCCTGTTATCAAATACTTACAGAGAGAGACTATACTCAGTCAGGCAGTCAGAAACACGCCTACTCAGATAAGGGTATCCCTGCAAAGAAATCTCTTGACACTGCTTTGACATATTTACGTTCTTCTGCGATTATTCAGTTGCAATAACTTAGAGCTCCTGGTTTGACACTCGAACACGAGCCAGTCCCCAGCCCGACACAGGGAAGGGAAACAAAACCATGCCCAGCRAAGTCACTCAGCTGGGCTAAGGGCTGCAGTCTGGCCGACCTGCTGATGACATGGGGCAGGGTGAGAGCCGAAGCAAGCCGAGATTTAAAGCCTATAGAGCACAAAGAATAGAATTAAAAGATTAATCTAATGCGATCTAAYCAAAGATACCACGTCTAGATAGCACATCCCTAAAGTTACAGTGAGATTATGCTACTCTTAAGTCTTATTAGCCAGGACTTGTTGGAAGATCTGCTATCTAGTAGCAAGATACAGTCGGTACATTATTTCTTTTAATTAATTCATTAAAGTAAACAGAAAATAGCCTGGATCCTATCTGTCTGCATCTCTTTGGAAGAAAGGCAAAGTGTTCAACGGCAGTTTTAAATTGGGGAAAGGATTCCTGCGTTGCAGCAGAGGAGCAGAGATTGCGGTAGCATCCCTCGTAAATACACACCACCTTCTTCAAAGCAACAAAAAAAAACCACCGCCTGAAGCCCACCCAAAAGACTGTGGCTTGGAAAACCTGTATCACAAGCCGAAGATGAAGAAGTGCCTCCCACCTCCCCAGGTAACCTGCCCCGCTTCCGAGGGGCAGTCCCACGGCAATGGCACAGCCTCGTCCAGACCCTGGGGATGCCGTCGCCGTGCCCATCGCGGGGTCAGCCCCCGCCGTCTCTACAGCAGGGATGCGATGCAGAGATGCTGGTCCCGTCCCCACGTCCTAGAACGAGGGTCCAGCCGCTGCCCTCCCCCCACGGGGAGCTCCAGCCCACGGGATGCTGGTCCGAGGCTCCTCACTCCCAGCCCCTCTACCAAGGGTCCATATCCCCCTTGGCGCCGCCACCGCTCGAACCGCCCGGGGCCGGGGTCCCCCGCTGCGACCCCGGCTCCACCTGGACGATCGGGAGCGTCCGCGCGGTTCCGTTCGCGGAGCGGGAAGGGGAGCGCGGCGGGGACCGGCGATGCCACCGGCCGGGCCGGGCACGGGCCGGCGGTGTCACCGCAGGGACACGGAGCGCCCGGCGGAGCCCCCGCTCGGGGCAGGGGGTGCGTGCAGGGCTGGTGGGGCTGAGCCGCGGGAGGCGCGGCCGGGCCGGGCGGGCCATGGGGGGGGCGCGGCCCCGCGCGCAACTTTCCGCCGCGCCGAGGGACCCCGGCGGCCGCGCCGGCGGTGGTATCGTATGCAAATACGCAGGCTGACGTCAGAGATCATGTGGGGTTTGGCGTAGATCCCCGCCGATCGAGGGCTCTTTTTTTTTTTCTCCTTTTTTCCTTTCCTTT
>JACDOX010000058.1:1252053-1402824 GCA_014549065.1 Cardinalis cardinalis | reverse complement strand
GGGCGGGGGAGACCGCCGGGGGTGGGAGTCGGGAGGGTTGTTCGGGGTGGGCTTTTATTATTTTAGCTACATTTTTCATTTTTGGCCGTGCAGCCTCCCTCCCCTCGCCCTTTTTCCGCTCCCCGCCGCCTCCCGATCGCAAGTTTGGGCGAAGGGGAAAAAGCAGGGGGGGGGGAAACATGTCTACGTTTGTCTATGTCGACATCAGCAACACAAAATATGGCGTCCGCTTTCGACAGGGCGTTACGTAGAGGCGAGCAGGGGATTTTGTCAGCGCGGTCCCTGACGAGGAGCCGCGGGCTCCCGGGCCGGGGGGGCAGAGCCGCCCTGGGGCGCGGGAGGGGCCCGGCGCCGCCGCCGCGCGTGGCTCCGCGCCCGCGGCCGCACTTGGCAGCGGTTTCTTCTGGTTTAATTTTTGATGTTTTTTCCTTCCTCCTGCCCTCCCTCCCCTCTTTGGCAGCCCCCCTCCCACCCGTGACGCCGTGGTCGTGGCGCGGGTCTCGCTGTCGGTAACTGTGGGGAGCGGCGGCACCGAGCCGGGACCGCGGCGGGGCAGAGCCGGGCTCCATCCCATCCCTCCTCCGCCCGGCGAAAGGCTCTGCCTTCCCGTGGCATTTTATTTTCTCCGGAATGGGGAGGTTTGGGGAAATGCAGGCTTTGGCACGTTATATCCACTTTTCTTTTTTTTTTTTTTTAACGAGAGGTGACTTTCCCGTTTGTTTTAGCCGGTTTCCAAAGACATCATAGAACCGTCTTCTTTTTTTTTTTCCACCTTCTCGCTCTCTCCCTCTCCGAAGAAGGCGACAGGGAAGGATACTGATTTCCCCTCCCTCTTTGCTAGGACTRTAACTTGGAAATGATACAGGGAAGTACCTGTGACTTTGGGGGATCCCTATACCCGGCTCTTTGCTGAGCACTCTGGTTAGTTCAGAGCCTGGGAATCCCTCCTGAGGGAGACGGCCGGGGAGGCGGGGCATGGCTCTGATTTCCTCCCCCTTGGCTGCCCGAGCACCTCCGCCGGCGGCTCCCCATCCTTTCTTGGGGCAGGTGCTCCTTGGAAACCCTGGGAACTTGCGAGCGTCCTGCCGCGCTGGGSAACACAGCAAAAGTTTTGGATTGGAAGGTGGAGAGCACAAGGGGAGAAAACATGCGAAGAAGTAGGAATGGGAGGGAAGAGAAGGACGCCTGGCTGGGTGGGAAGGGTGATGAGGATCGCTGRGCATCAGCCGCCCCTGCCTGCCGGGTCCCGCAGCCGCAGCGCGGGGAGCAGCGGGCGGAGTGCCACAGTGTGCGTTGCCTTGAGAAGCTGCACGTCTGACAGCACGGGGTCACAGCACAAGGCTGTCAGTGAGGTGCCTTTTATTTTTAAACTACTGATGAAACTTTGTGCGCGGTTTTTCCCTCCTGGCCGCGGCTGGGTCGTGGAGGCACGGATGTAACTAGAGGAGGTCTGATGTCGCTAGCAGAAACTTCATTCATGCAGCCTTACTGGGAAATGGCATGTGTATTAGGAGTGGTGTGTGCTGCCGTGGTTTTATTAGACCAGCAGATGAGCAATATTATTGTTTAAGAGGTATCTGTGACCAGAGTGCTTTGCCAGGGTAATATATTTCCCTAGCGGGGAAGCCTTTCTAATGTAGATGTGGCTTCAGTATGTTGTATGAACTCAGCRGCTCTTTGAAACAGAATTGTAGATTGATTTCTGGATCAGGAAAAGCAAGGTACTGGCCAGCAACTGGAAAAAATATAAATGCTAAGATTGACTGGTCATTATTTTACTTTGCTCCTATATGCATGTTTATCCCCTCAAACTTCTACAGAAAGAAATGGCCAAGAGCTCTCCCATGTATGTCCTCTCTTCTCGTATCCGTGATAAACTCAGTGCCAAAACGTGGGGATAGGTGTTTCTAGCTCAGTCATCAGCCCAAAGACCTTGTGTTTGCTCACCTTTGTAAAATTACGTTTTTCCTGCCTGTCCACCCCAGAGTTCAGCTGTCAGAGTTTTGTCACACAGGACATTTCCTGCTGTCAGTGTTTGAAAGTAGCACGCTCCTTTCAATCACTTTCTTTCACAATTCCACTCGATTTTTTCTTTTTTACTCTAGTTACAATCAGCAATTTCTAGTCAATATCTGTAAAAGGAATAATCCATTGTATGAAACAGCCCAAGTTTGTGGTGTTTTTTCCTTGTGGGGAGGGGAAAGTTTTATTGTGTTTTTATTAAAAGTCAAAAAAAGCCAACATTAAATACAGTAAGTTACTGGCTTCTTTTTGCATTTTCAAACCAGTTTCAAACTGCTCCGGGCTGGAATGAGAACACAGCAGGTTTTGCTGATCCTCGTAAAAGACAAAGATTTTAATGCCAGACGTGACATCACTGTATTTGCATGTTTGACATCTTCAGGTTTTATTTCTTTTTGTTTTGCCCTAACTTGGATGGTTCTCAGAAATACTATTTGGAGTGTCTTCTGGTTGGAATGTTTTGATCCATGTCTAAATTATTTTTCTTTGTGTTCACTTAAGGAATGGAAACATCCCCAGAAAATAAATAGAAAAAGTATTTTMATTAGAATTTGTTCAGAAACATGCAGTGTCACAGCTGAATTCCCTGAGATTTCAGCATGGCTGTCAGGTAAAGCTGCATTTACATTCACATGGAGTATAATTGTAGTTTGGCTTTCTTTCAGGTGTGAGGGTAATTCAGCAAGTGTCTTCTTTCCCTAAAGGTTACTGCACATCTACATGATGCTATTTGTTCATACTGAAAGTAAGTAATAAAAAAAGTTGACACTAAAATAATCTATAAAGGCTTTAAGTTAAAGCCATTATGATTATTGCTGGTCTTCTGTCAGGGTGTATTTACATATGTCACATCAGCTAGAACTAATATTTGTGGTTAGTTTATTTTATCAACCCTTCCAAAATAGATCTGAAGTTTACAGGAGGTAATGACACAGTTCTGTCCCAGGGTAGCGGTAAGTTGGGTTTTTTTCTGAAAAGCTGAAAGAGCTGTTGATTTCCAGAATGATTCAAATACTTTTCATATGGGGTAATATTTGAGAGTTTGGTTTGTGAAGGTGTAGCAAAATAGAAATAAAATAAGTTAGGTGCTTGGGAGATGAAGGGAGCAGTGTTCAATTCCAGCCTTGCTTTCCAGAGACAGTTCAGAAATCACCAAGCCAGCCCTCTCCCCAAAACCACCATGCCTTTGCAAGGCAGAGGGGTTGTTTGGTTGGTTGTTTTGGCTTTAAAAATTAGCACTTGGGGTTGTTGTAAAAATGTTGTGAGTTTTGAGTGCATTTGGCAAGCTCTTTTCGTAACCCTGGGACCCCAGACCAGTTCCTACAGTGAAMACTGAATTTCCATAAGCTGAGTTTATGTAGAATGACCAATATTGCGAGTCTGCTGGTGAAGCTGAGGGAGAGGTGTGAAATGATTTTGTGTATTTAGCACTGCAGAAGGCTCAGATGGCTTGGTTTTGTTAGTGAGCAGAGAGAGAACGACACAGGCAAGGAGAGAAGGTTTAGGTGTTGGCAGCTAGGAGGGGACTTCAAAAAAGTCATCCTGGGAGATTCTGCTAGCTGAGGAGGTGGATTATGGTGCAACATCTCCTTGAATTCTTGGATGAGACTGCACRTGGTCTGCAGTGGGCAGTGGCCCAGTGGGGCTCCAGTGGAAAGGCTGATGTCAGTGCTGGACAGAGGGGAGCATTTGCCATCTGCAGGGGAGGAAGGGTTGGGGAGCAGATGGGGAAGAAGGGGATCTAGAACACCTGCATGGTTAGAAATCACACATGAGGAGTGGAGGGGGTGAGCTTGCAGTGAGTTTTGGCAACCTTTGGCAGATTGACTGGGGGTAAGGGCACATGCTGGGTGCTGAAAGCAGGGCAGGGAATTCAGCTTTGCTCTGAGAACAAGCCTCCCCAGCACCATCTGCAGCTTGTATCTTCTCCACAGTGTTGTCCAGTGGGGACCTGATGTAGCAAACTGGACCCTGCTGACCCCTTGTTTGCCTCTCAAACTATGACAGGTTTATTGGGAGGAATTTGCAGATCTCCACAGCTCTCACCTGCACAGGCTACAGGGTGAACAGTACCACGGTCCAGGCTCAGCCTTGGATGCAGTTTCCATCTGCATGGTTCAAAAGCTCTGAAGTCCTGTAGGCCTCTGCCTCGTGCTGCCTTTGTCTGGCATTGTCCAGCCTGAGGGTTGAAAAGGATCTTTAAATTGTTTCTTGCTGTCCAATCTAAACCTACACTCTTGCAGTTTAAAACCATTGCTCCTTGTCCCATCTCTACAGACTTTGGTGCAAAGTGAGACTGTGTATGTTTACTGTCTCWTTAGGCAGGGTACCTGGTGCTCTGTTCTGGTCAGCATCCCGCAAGCACATCTAGGACTTTCTCCTTGGGTGAGTGTTCTGATAGTGGGTTTATCATCTCAGCACTGTCCCAGTAGGTGACATTGGCAGTAATGTCCCTTTGCTGGTGTAGCTGCCCTTTCATCCCGGGTTTGCCAGCACAGCTGCTCCTGTGGCATGTCCTGCCCTGGGCTGGTACAACACATGGCAAGTGTTGGTGGTACAGACCTGGTGTGAGGTGTGCCCATGCAGACATGCCTGCTGTCATGGGCTTGTTCAGCTCTTGGTGTCTGCACATCCACCCTCTGCTCTGGGAAACCTCCAGCTTCACTGCTGGCGTGCAGCCCCAGTTAAATGCAGCCCCTCCTGCAGCTGCAGGCAGGGGAGGCTCTGGATCACAGGGATGGGCACATCCTGGCAAGTGCAAATAGCTCTGTGCAAGTCACAGAGTTTCCTCAAGAGCAGTATTACCTGCCCAGGGTGGCTTTCAGTTCATTTCCACAGCCTGAAATTCATCTTCTTTCCTGGAAAAATGTTGCAAGATGAAAAGCAAAGCTACTTGCCTTGTGTTACTCCACTTAGAAAACTCCTAGCTTTGGCTTTGCAGAGAARCAGCCCCTCTGCTTCTCTCCCTCCTTTATGAAGTGACATGTAGAGATATAARTCTTTAGTGTTAGCTTTTAATCTGTAGCATTTTGATGCTGTCATTTGCAGTGTGGTCTCAGTTGGCACTGGTGGAGGGGACGATTAATTTCATGTGAGCAGTGGGTTGGGTAGGATGGGAATGTCTTGCACTGCTTTTCATTTATTTATTRAGCCTATGAGAGGCCTGAAATCTTGGATTTTCCTTCTCTTCCCCTCCCCCCCATTCATCCTGTCCTGACCTTATTTCCCCTCTTAAATACTAAATATTTTTTWAACTTGCAACCTCAAATTACCTGTTTATTTTGGCTTCTCTTTTGTAGWTGATTGTATGTTGTTCCCACAATTTTTAATAAGTGTTAAAACTGCATATTTCATTCACTGGGGCTTAAAACAAACAAAAAACCCTCCACCAACAAATAGAGAGAGATTTTCTTGCTTCTTTTGAGTCAATGACCATAACTAAGGAAGGCTCRGATTCAGTGTTACTTAACCTCTTGTCCAGTTTGATGGAGGAAGRGTAGGAAGAAGTCCTGTGAGCAAAACTGTATAGGAAGAATGTTRTTCCTTTCTTTTAAAGCAGAATCTTGTTATTTGTGGTTTGTTTGGTTTTTCTTGAATACCACCCAAAAAAAGCAGGTTCTGAGCTGCTGCTGAAGGCACTCTCAGAGAAATTTAATAAAATATCAGTATGTCTCAAGATCTCTGTGCCCCTCCTGCTGCCTTTCTTGTGTGTGTTCACTTTTCTCACTCTTAAGTTTTGGACATTTATTTTTTACATTTCTCAACCTAATTTCATGCTTATTAGTTTCAGTTACTTTATGGTGCACTGCACTTAGATAGCAGAAGTGGGAAAATACTACTTCTTAAATCCTACTAGCAAGACAAAAATCCGGGAGGATACACCAGTTGGAAGCAGTTAAGTTTTGTAGGGTTTCAAAGTGTGCCGGGTGGTGGCCTGGGAATTGGTGCAGGGAGGTTTTTGCCTCCTCTCATGCCAGTGAAAGCCAGTATGAAGCAGACAGCAGCAGCATCTCCAAGCTTTGCTGCCGGGCTGGCAGAGCACTGCTGATTCACTTTCACACAAAATGAAGGAAAGTCCTGATGGTTCTGGCCTCAAGTGTTTCTGGGGATATTCCTTCCCCTCCCCTCCTCCTACCACCCACCTCAAAAGCAAATATGTCTTGT
This sequence comes from Cardinalis cardinalis, assembly GCA_014549065.1. Classification (NCBI taxonomy): domain Eukaryota; kingdom Metazoa; phylum Chordata; class Aves; order Passeriformes; family Cardinalidae; genus Cardinalis; species Cardinalis cardinalis. The sequence continues at coordinate 1,396,638 of JACDOX010000058.1, read as the reverse complement.
TGTGGGCTTTTTTTTTCAGCATCCTCTTGAGCACAAACTGTCAGGCACCACAGGGAGTTTTTCCTTGTCTTTTGTCTCTCCAGAAACTGATTTATTTAAATGATATGCTGGGAGCACACTGCTGTTAAAGGCTTTGGTGCTTGTTGTCTTCCAGGCTTTGGTACAGCTTTCTTGGAAATTGTGGAAGATGGGGTAAACCCAAAGAATCCTAGTTTCCCCTGAAGCTGTTTTTTTTCTGCATTTTTCCAAAGAGATTCCCCTTCCTGGTCTTCTGTGAAGAGTGTTGTTCATTTCCATGTGATTGAAGGGCGAGGAAGTTGTTTGAGTGCTCAGCTCCCTCCCAGGGAGAGCACTTGGATGCCTGGCTGGGAGTCCACATGACTGTCACTGCTCCCACCCCTGGGACCAGTACACCAGTGCCCTCCTTTTGCTCAGCCAGAGGTAGTTACAGAGTCCTTTATCACTCATGTRTTTACTATCTGGCATCCCCACATCCTCTCTTGCAGCCTGTCACCATTATGATGCTGCTTTTCATTACCATCAAGTGATATTCAGTACCAGGAGTCATGACCTTGCAGTTGCAGATTTTTGGGATCTCTTTCTCATGTCACAGGGTTTTGCATCCTTTTTTTTTTCTTTTTTGAGAGACAGTAGCTCTTTTACCTGGACTTTAACCTAAGGCACAGGTCCTTCCAACCTGTGCTCAGGTAATCTTGCCAGGAAGTTACCAGCTCCACTGTGTGACCTTTTTGAGAGCTAGGTTTAGTTTTCTTTAAGAAACCAGCTGAAAAAGCTGGCTAATGATCTGAAAATCTTCATGTGGGGTTTTCAAACCAGAGAAAGTGCCAGGGGTTGCTGCATGGAGGAGTTGGCAAATTCATCGTGCCCGTGCCAGGCTGCCRAGGACAGGGGCTGGTGCCACTGAGGACCTGCAAGATTTTGCCCAACTACAGCAGGTAGGAAGCTTTCAGGTGTAAATGGTGATGAATAAATTCAGAGTAAAGTGCTGCCTAAAGAAGCCTCTACTTCTCTCTGCCTATCCAGGATTCTTCAGCATAAGAGAGGAGTTGGCTCTACATGTGTTTTAAAACAATTGGAGTGACAAGAAAGAATGATGTGTTTGGAGTGAACTGTTTTCTTTACTACTTTTAAATTGGCATCTCTTGAAAGCATCCTCATAATTTCAGTATTGCTAAAATAGTTTTCACAGGATATCCCTCCTCTGTGTATCTCTTGGCATCTTGTCTGTGTGCCTTGGTGATGTCGAGGGGGTGATGAGGTTTGGGAAATACTGCTCAAGGCAAACACAAGTTTCAAGATCCACACTTAATCAGATAAAGGAAAAAAAATCTTAGTTCTCTGAGGGATTTTGCTTTCAACCATAAATATACTTATAATTGAGTGCCTTAGATTGTGTTTGTTTGCCCTGTTATCCTGGATCTTAGCCTTATCAACCTTATTTTWATGTGTTTACCCTCTGTGTGATGGTCCAGGAGAGCGTGTGAACACTCGGTACATGTCCAAGTCAGGAGAGGAGTGTCACAATATATTATTTATGCTGAAAAGAGCTTGTACATAGGAGTGATCTTAGCTCCAGCCCCATCTCTTCTCCAGCAGCAAATCAGAGCACTGAGGTGGTGGATTTAAAGTTAATCTCCTGAAACCTGAACTGATTTTTCCTTGCTCGGTTCTTGCCTCTTGGTGAGCAGTGAATGGTCTTGTTCTCACCACAAAGTGCTCAAGGGTGAATGCTTTCAACTTCAGGGTTTACTGCCCTAGGGTGCAAGGGGTGAGCAGGCACCAGACACCCTTTGCCAGCTGGCTCCAATTCTGTGCTGAGCCCTCTGCCACTCTCCCACAAAAATTCTGGGGGACTTAAATATAAGGTTCTTCTAAGTTTAAAAAAAATGTACRCAAAAAATATACAAATCCCTGTCTGCACCCCATGCTCAGTTCAGGAGGAAGATCATTKTTGAGCACATGGTTTGCATTTTTATTTTCTTTGTGGTACCCTCTTCCTTCACCTCTTCCCCTCCCAGTCTGTTCCCACCCTGACATTTTTTTGGAGGGCTCCATTCACATCCCAGCAAGGAGCTTGCTGTGGCAGGGTGCCCACAGGACAAGGAGAGCCCCTTTCCGTCTGTGGGCAAAGCCTGTTGTGCTTGATGGAGACAGGGATCTGCTTTGARCTGTGCTGTTGAATGAGAAAAGTGTGTGAGGAGATTCTGGGTATTTAACACAAGCTGCATCCCAAAATTGGTGGTGGTGTAAATGGTATGCAGAACTGTGTGGCAAAGGATTTGTGGCTGCTTTACTTACAGATGGTAGCAGACAGCAAGAGGGATGGGAATTATCACCTGGGCTCTGCCACACTTTTAGCTTTGAGATATGTTGTGTAGAGTGGTGTGAGTTGTAGCTTGGTGCATTTTGAGTGGTGTATGCACAGGAAACCTGAATTCATACCTGTTTCCTCTCTGTATTGATTTCTGCCGCCAAGGTARGAATTTGATTGTATTTTTCAGTTATCTGCCTTGCACTCAAGGCATCCTTTCCTATTTGCCTCTCACTCRCACAAGCAGTAGGACCACTTACACTGGTTCATGTTTTCATCTAACATGCTTTAGTTATTTAATTTTTTTTTAATCTGCCTGTATTTTGTTCATTCCTGTGTAGATAGGGGTTTTATTTGTTCCTTCTCTCTTGTCCTGATCCTTTTACTGAGTCTCAGGGTGGAGGCTGCTCTGTGTCTTGCAAGGTCACTGCTTGGCTTGTGCATCCGGGCCCTGCTGCAGCATCTCCCAGATGAGTTCCATGCTGAGCTTCTGGCACAGATTGGCTGAGACACCCTTCTCCTGCTCARATGCCTGATTGCTGCTCTGCACAGCAGTGGAAAAGGACTCTGATTTGCAACGCTTTAGTATTGGTCTTTGCAGCTGACAGATACTCATTTTGATACTCATACTGAACATTCTTCAGCTTCTGCTGTGGCCACTTGGCTTGTTTGGAGTTGCAGCTTGATAAATTTTTTGGTGATACATTAATGGCCCATGTCCCTTTGCTGTCTTGTAAAATAAGTAAAAAATRAGTTCTCAAAGGATTGGAAACAGAAAATGTAACACACACTTAGCATCAAAGTTTTGCTGAAGGAGAAGGTAAAATGCCAACTTTTTTTCCCCTTCTTTTTAAAATGAAACAGGCAGCTAATAGGAACTTGATTAAAAAACGTGTGAGGTTGGGTGGCTAGTTCTGATAATTAAAGATTTTTTTTTACTTGTCTGGTGTTTTAAAATATTTTTTCTTAAATTATGCAAAATAGAGTGTGTGAGTGAGGAACAGCCCAACACACATCTGAATCTGGCAGGGTTCTTCCTATGTTACGTTTCATCCTTAATGTGATTTAAATTAGTTGAAGGTATTAAAGTCTTTAAATAATTGTTTATGATCACTTTAAGACACTCTCCACTCAAAGCATGAGGGAGCATTACATGCTATGGATTTTAAAAAGAGGCAGTATACATTCATTGCTAATTATGTACTTTAGTATTAAGTCTGAGTAGTAATTATTTTCCAGAGCATGTTTGGCAAATGATAGTTTTTAATAAAATTACAGAATAACATAATTACTTAAATTTCAACTTAATAAATTTATGTCTTAGCACAGTAAGGATCTACTAAGGTCGCCTTTGATCTGCATTGAGAGCAGCAGGCAGAATCATGTTTGAAGGTGAGAAAAGTCAAGGAGCAGTTTTGTTAAAACCTAGAGGATTAACCAGGAGGTGCTGTAGGAAGCTCATTGCTTAGGTGGGAGTGGGGTGTTGATGGGGRTGTTTTTTGTCTCTTCAGTGAGAACCTGGGATGGGTGGATTAGGCAAATCGTAGTTAATTATTTAACAAAGGGCCCAGTGCTGCAGTTGCCTTTGACTCCTGCACTACTAAAACATCTCTGGTTTGGAGGGTGGAATTAAGACTGTAACTTTGAGATTAAGCTTTTCTTTTCCTTTTTCTCTTCTCTTTGAATGCAAAGCTCTTGACTGCCAGTCYCGAACGGCTGGAACAGATGAACTTTTGCACCCTGTGCTAAGGACACTTACATAAAAGGGAGATACTCAGATTGCATCCAAACCCAGCTCAGTTTGCTGTTGAAGGAGGTGGGTCTGGCTGTCCCTTTCCATCTGAGGGTCTTCAGGGAGCCTCTCTGCTATCAATCCTTGCTTTCTGTGCAGACCCCTATTAGAAAACCACAGAAAAGGCTTAAACTGACAAACCAGATGTGATGTGAGCTGAAATCCAGGAGACTGATTACTCCTGGGGCCAAGGACTGACGCAAACCGCTTTTGGTGTGTTTGATTTGTGGTGCTGAATTCCTGTGTGCGCTGGGTCACACTGGCCATTCTCCACAGCACAGGTGGTGGGGGGGTCTCTCCACAACTTCCCTGTTTTCATTAGACCRGTAGGAAGTTACTGTGCTGGGATTGATGGACCCACATAAACATAAATGTGGAGGAAGATGGAAACAAACCTTACAAATCCTTTAAAAATCAGTGATATTGGCAGGGATAAAACAAAGGAAATTTGAGTTTGGCAGTGTCCAAACTTTTACCCAATTCTTCTCAAAACAAAAGGGCTGCAGGGCTGCAGTTGCACCCAGCAGCCTGGCTAGTGGTGCCCTTCCTTGGTAAAGCTCCTGACAAGGAGAGTTGCCAAAAGGTGACTTCTTGTCTGCAAGGTGCTTTCCTGTCTGCAGAGATACAGCCAAGGGATGTCAGTTCAGATATACGAAGGAGTAAGTACAGCAAGAATGCCTTTTCACCAAAGTCCTCGCTGCATCTGAGGCTGAAATCACAGAAATTGTTCTTTGAAATTGGCTGCCCAGTTGTATTGTGAATTTGGTTTTCAAAGTGYAGTTTTGAACAAACAGTTGAGACTTTTAAAAGGCCTCAACACCCACTCTTATTATTGGCATTTTTACATATGTGTGGCTACGGGGTGCACACACACACCTGCACGTAGGCATTGCATGGTCCTACCTGATTGTTTGGAACATTAGTCTTGTATTTAAGACACAGCACTGAAGCCTTTGCAGTCCCTCAGGTGTGCACAGAGCATCAGGACACTTGGTTCAGACCACTTCCAGCAGCCTCCATCTGTGCTGGGTGACAGCAGTGGGGCAAGGGGATGTGTGTGGTTCTGCTGGAAGTCCTGTGATCAGCTTCTGRGTCTTGCTGTGATGGGGAGAATTTGATAGAAGGATCAAGCCATTCCTTCACATTATCACATTGTAGTGAATGGGCAAATGCTACTGTTCTCATCTTGCCTTTACCTCTGAGATCACCAGCAGCTGCTTCATTAACTATTAATGGTCTGCTCATTAATGCTGTAAAAGGCTAGGACCAGTCTTGCAAATTTTCTGGACTCTTCCCCTGAAATATTTATGACTTGCTCGCTGTGCAAAAGGGCAAGAGCAACAGCAGAGAACATGTCTCCAAGTTTTGTGGAGCTTTATTAAAAAGCTCATGAATATGAAGAACCTGGCAGCTTCTTCCTCTTTTTCGGCTTTCTGAGCTAGTGCTGCACATCTGGCTCTAGGGGTCGAGTGGGCTGGTGGTTTGCTGAAGCATCAGTGGCAGTGTTGGATGCTTTATTGATGGTCTTTGGTTTTTGCAGTGCTTTCCTTTGCATCCTCCTCCTATACAAGCGCCGAGGTGTAATTGATACCTCCATGGGAGGTTTTATTAYGGTTGTTTAAGTGGTGGGGAAACTGAGCTACAAAAGTTGAACATTTCGCCTGGACCAAGCAATAGAAAGCCAGCAGAGGATGGAAATGTTTTGCCCAGGACTGTAATGATACCTTTAACTGAAGTCTGGTTAGTGTGAAAGAGGGGGACACTCACTGAGCCTCATCTGAAGCCATTGCTACAAGTCATTCCTGTCCCTTCCAAACAGAGCTCCTGCATCATCACAGAGGTGAGCAGTGAGTAGTGAATTCCCTGGGAGGGAGCCAGTTGTCATAGTTCTCTCTGGTACCAAGAAACAGCAGGGAAGCTATTTTACCCCTCCATCCAGRTTTTGGAGATAAAACTGTGTTTATCTCATCATGTAAGTCTACCAGCAATAAAGAGTCTGTCCACTGAATCCTAAGTGCAGCTCAGCTGGTGGTGCACCAGGCAGATTAAAATCTCTTTCTCACAGCCATCTGCAGAGCAAACACTGGTGTAAATACATGTGGGAGGCATTTTTTGGTAAAGTAGGAAGATACACTTTAAAGAGAACAGGTATGACTCCAGGAATGAGGACCAGTTTGTGCAGTGTTTAAGATCTTTCCCACAYCCAGCTGGCCTTCAGAGTAAAAATGGTGCTCTGTGCCTGGAAGATGCAGGGTGTGTCAGGAATGACCAGCYTTTAATACTCTTGGAGCTTCTGGGGTTGCAGGTAGTGCTGAAGTGGAACCACGTGGCAGAATAAATCCATATCAGAAACATTCTCTGTACAACTTTCTTGTTATTTCTTACAGTGAAAATTTAATCCCACATCATATCAAGTTGCAACAGATGCTTGGTTTCTCTCCTGGAGCCATTCCTTTCAATTGCTGGAGCAAAGTTAGGGCAGACCCAGGGTAGAAATTCAAAGCCCTTCACTGAAACAATGTTTAAGTTAATGTTTATTTTACACTGCTATGGCAGGGTGCATGTGGTGGACACAACTTGGTAGTTCTGCTGTGCCCTGTATGATTTCAGTAGGCACTGGTGGGACTCCCTTGTCATGCTAATCTCCAGGAACATTCCAGCAGCATACTGAATGTCATCTGCTTTTGCCCTCARAAGTAGCATAAATGTCTTTGGGGAAGACTTCTGGGATTCTCCTGCTACAAGAATAACACCCAGATCTTAAGCTTCTTTTGTGACTTCTTTATTGAGGCAATTCCTGCAAAAGCTGGAAAATGGGTAGGTGCAAGAATTGGGTCCCTGGCTGTTGGCTTTCTAGAAAAAGCTGCAGTGGAGACTGCAGAGCAGATCATTGTTGGTTTTTAGTTACCAGTGGGTGCCATTACCTCTCCTTTTGTAGAGCTGCTCCCTTCCTCCACAAAGGTATGCCTCTCAGCATGGGCACAAAGCTCCACCTGAGTTTGGGAGCCTTTTCYTCACCTTCTCCTTGGTAGTTRGGAGGAGTCTGCATTCCAAAACAGACACGATTCCTCCAGCTCTGAGTTTGAGGCTGAATCACAGGTGAGAGATATAAAATCTTTTTTCCTGAGGAGAGGAAAGATCAGWGTAATGCAGAATGTTGGGGGTCATGTCTTACCATTGCCAAAGGCATTGGTTATCAAGTATCAATTATGTGGGAAAACATAGTGATTATTAACACTTCCATTAACAGAGAAACTCACTCTGTCCTATGAAACAACTGGAAGAAGGAGGAGTTCTCTGTAGAAACAGCTTTCAGTTCTTGGTATCATAACATGAACTAAACCAGTGGCTGGCAGCWGAGGAATTCCAGATGTATCTTCTGCCTGTGAGCTACGTTTCCAAGGAGAAAGAATGTATTTGCAGTCTTGGGCAAATTCCTCATTTCAGCACTTTCAGACTGAGAACTGGACTGTGCTTTAGAAGATGCTACAAATCATAATTCCTTTTCTGTTTCTGGCAATGTAGTCATGTCAAGATAAAAATGATTGTACAGATTTATGAAAAGTGGTTTCTAAAGTCTAGACTTTGAAGTAATATCTYGGCATCTAAGTGGTCCATGGGGTACTGGGAGTTCATTGGGACTTGCAGGTCTCTAGCATTTTTAGCAGAAACCAGCTGTTGATWAGCTATTACTGTGTTTGCCTGTGTCCTCAGGGGTGATACTCAGGGTTGGAAGTGTTATTTCAAGTTTTCATRTGTGTTTAGATTGGTGGCTACTCCAGTCAGTAGCTGCTTTGGGTCACAGTAAATTCTGACACAGGAAAATGTTATCCAGGCCTAAAATAAAGAGATGAGAGGGCAAAACCAGTTAATGGGCAGAAACAGGAGAGCAGGTCAGCCAGCCAAATAAAATGGCTCTGGTTGAGTCTGCGATCAGGCTGTCCTGGGAGACCTGCTAAACCTGGCCTTTTCAGAAGAGTTTAATCTCCTTTGAGATATGTTAGTTTCACATTTTTTCCAGTGATGCTGTTTATGCATCGTGCTTGCCTGGGCTTAAGGACTGCAAATTGGCCTTTTGACTGCCCTGCTTGTATAGCTGGGTCCTTCTGCACTGACCTGATGTGATGGAGCCCACAGCAGCGCTCATCTAGAGTTTGTGTATCAATGAAAACTGTCCAGTTGGGGGGTTTATAAAACCATTTATTTCATGGCATCAGCATCTTGGCTCTTACTTGACAGCRTCTGATGGTCCCCACCTGCAGTGCACGGAGCAGCTCTGTGTGGCAAGGTACAAAGGCTGGATTTTGCATTACGACACAGGCTGTACTGTATATTGGGAAGTTAGCTTGCATCCCACCCCGCCTCCTGCTGAAAATAGCTCGGGGTTAAGCCGTGCCTACACTTCAGACTCCTGCCAGCAGAGCTGTCCTGGCCAAGCCTGGAGAGGTGTGATTCCTGAGTGAGGCAGGCGTGCCTGTGCTGGGGAAGCCGCCCTTTCTGCAGCCTGCCAGGGACTGGTGCTGGGCTCCTGCACAGCCGGGCTCTGCACCACTGCCCTGCCCATTGCAAAGCCTTTGGGGTCACACAGGGGCTCCTCTGCTGCTGGAGCACTTCTGGGAAATCAGTTCTTCTAAATTCCTGAAGGTGTGTTTTCAAATCCTCCTAAGTAAAACAGAGGTGAGAGATGCATTTGAATGTTCCATGTTCTCTCTTACCKTACTTCTTTGTAGGGTGGTTCCAGTGTTGCTGCTGTGCTCTGGAGCAGGGCACAGTGGCTGTTACTCCAGCTATGTGCCATCTAGTGCTGGATAATGTTGCGAGATCCAAAAATAAAAGGTGGAAAAATAGGCAGAAGAAACAAGGCACAACTTTACCTCTTGGACAGAGCAACTCCCTTCCTGCTTCCTAGCACCTTCTTTCAAGACCCCTTGAGTTTTGAAAGATGGATACTGTTGTATTTGGATACTGTTGTATTTTTACTACCTACTGTGTCTTTCCACACCAATTTTTAATCCTTGGCTCCCTTCATGAGATTATGTTGTTAGACTGCTAGTACAGGTCCTTTGATGAAATACTGCTCTTCTCTTCCTCCCCAGCATTTTAGAGTTACACATTTCTTTGCTCAAGAAGAACAGGGTTATTCAGGCCTTCAGGGTTATTGCAAGCCTCACCAGAGAAGCAGATGAGAGAGTGGTTTATTGGTGCTTATTTGATCTCCTATTTTTAAAATACAAGCACCTTTTATCCTCTTGGGTATTTTCCATACCAGTATTTGTGATACGGAAAAGTTTTGTTACAAGAATGAAGTGAAGAAGCTCTGGAGAGTAAAAATGGTTTACACRAGGTCAGGCAGGGAATTAAAATCTTTCCCACAGCCTGGTTGGAGCTGTATCCTTCTGTCCTCTCCTTTGGTGCACCCATGTCCCTGGGTAATGAGTTGCTGCCTGCACGGCTCAGCTTCTCAGTACTGTGTAGGACCACTGATTTCCAGACAATTCCCTAAGGATGTGCCAGCTGGGGCCGCATCAGACCTGCAAGTCTCTTATTTATCTGTTTGCTTGTATGTTGCAAGTCACTTACTGCTTTTGGCAAAACTAGTGCAATCATTCAATCTGTTGAAATYGCCTGATTAGGTCATCAGATAAGAAAAAAGTCTACTGAGATGTGATTATCAACAAGAAATCGTCAAAATGGCAAACTTGGCTTCTTTTAGGTATTCGGGCCCTGACTTGGAACCAGTACATGGTAAGGCTGTGGTTTTGGCTTGGTTTTCTCCCAAAATAAGTATGGGGGGGGTGTCTCATCCTTTGTAAGAGTTTTGACGTGTCCCCTCACTTCAGTGAAACTTRCCACTTTTTCTTCTTGAAAAGGGGACCCAGAAAATGATTTTRCTGGAGCAGGTACTCCATTAAAGATGCAGATGTGCTATGGTGAAGCAGAGCTTGCAATGTTAACTGCTCTCCAGCAAGGTTCGTACACATACACACACACATACACATACACACGTGCATATGTATATAGCTACATAAGTTCTCTTAAAAGCCATGGAAATCAGGGWTGTCCAGTTTCCAGGAGCATAAATCTCTCACATTTAGCCTGTTCCAACAGATAACAGGAGGTGCAACCTCAGTATCTCCTTAAGTATTTCCTTAATTACATCARCATTTCTTGTTCCCCTCTTCCACATACTCCCTGCAGCCACAAAATCACAGTTACTGTAGGAATTCACACCRGTGTCCCAATGTTCAAAACCAACACTTGCTATTTCTATATGTTTCTTGGAGGTTTTTTGGGTATTTTGGAAACCAGATGCTGAAGACAAATAAACAGATCTATAAGCAAAGCATTTGAATGACTGTGCAGTCATTATAACTGATATCAGGACAAAGGAATGCAAACTGGCCAGTCTGTGGCTTCATGCCTTTAGCTCCTGTCCCTCTGCTTTGTTTTTCATTTTGAGCACAGGAAGGGGCCAGGATATGACCATATGCTTACAAAATGCTGGTTACATATCTTCCAAACACTGTTGTCATAGTAATGCTATGACATGTATATGTCACATTTTGTCACGCTGTGAATGTACCTGTGTAACTCCAAACCTTACTGTGTTTCTTTCTCCTTCTTCATCACCAGTAATAACAATTGTTTCCAAGGAACTTAATGCATCTGTTCCGAATAAATTGGAAATGTGATTTCATTTCTGTCAGTGCCAGTGGGAATTTCATACCCTGGGAAATGTGTGAGGGTATTGTGGGCAAAATGTTAAGCATGTACTTAAACATCATTGATGTTGATCAAGTTAAGTCTGCTTTAAAACCTTAGGAGCAATTGCCTCTTTCCAAGCATTGTCCTRCTGGGTGGTTCTGAATGAAGGAGAATTGCTCTTCCCTTGCAAGGCCCTAAAGATGGAATTGAACCTGGAGGGAAGAAGTAGCAGAAGTTGCTGCTGATACTGCTGTGAAGATTACCTTGGTCATACCTTTTCATTTTCCAAAGATTCTTTCATTATGATCTAAAGATTCTTGCAATTTTCAAATGTTGGGAGTGGGTGTTTTTTCTCTTGTGATTTGTTTTCCCTTATTTTTCTTGTCTTGTAATCATCTTTGCAAGTTAAACAAGGTTTTGAAGTTAACACTACTTTGAGGCAGTGATATCTAGGCCAGAGAGGTTCACACCTCTGTGGTGTGAGTGAGTTCTTGTGATTTTTGTGAAGGGGAAGTCTTGTGATGAGAATGTGGAGGAGCACAGCCAAGGTCCAGATTTGATCTCTGTGGCTTTTCCCCTGAGAGCCTTTGGCAAATGAGAGATGAATGCAGGCTCCATATAACCATCTTTAAAATAGATATCCCTTGGGGAGAGTATGGATTAATTAACATTTCAGAGATGCTTTGAGTTTCTTTGGTAGGTGTTGCAGAAAGGGTTTTTTCTTGCTAGACACAGGCTGTCTAAAGGACAAATTACAAGGATGTTGGTTTACCTCCTCAGTGCTCTTTTTTCAAATTGAAGACTATTTAACTTCTTTCATATGCATCAGTATGGTGCTTTACTGCCAACTTAAGCCAAATAAAATATACAGTGTCTGGACCAAGATTGGATTTCATACCTTCACATCATGAGAGCTCATGCTGATAATTTGCCAATAGCCTCAGGTCTTTGATAGTAATTTGTCAGATGCTRTGCTGAACCTGATTTGCATCTGTATTTACATAAATGCTTTAATTAAAATTATATGCACCAACCTGAGATATATGAACAGCACTGTCTGTTACTTGTTTACATTCCCTGACAATAAAACCCTTCCCTGGCTGCTTCTTGCTGACTGTGTGACTTGACAAGGCTGTCTGAGGTGGGGACTAGAAACTTGACAGGTCTCTAGTTAAACTCTGCTTTAAACTGAGGAGCGACAGGAATCTTTCAGGACAAAATTCTGCCTTTATTTTAGCAGCAGAGAAGATCTGAGCAATTTGATTCAAGGGGTCAAATTCAGTCTGTATCCAATCCTGAAGTTCTAGCTTTAGGGTAGTTTTGTGCAGTCAGAATTTATATTTCCTTGCACACAATGTCTGCTTTGTCACATATCCAAAATGTGAAACCTCAATGAGGACAGTAGAAATTTTTTTTAAATACAGCCTCCATGAAGAATAAAATTTTTGAGCACTGTWGTGAGCATGGCAGAGCACTACAGAGCTTCCTGAAGGGCAGAGTGCTCTAAGGGATTTTGAGGTACCAGGTGGGGCCCTGGTTGTTTCAGTGGGACACGTGAGAGCACGTGTCTGAGTTTGGATGAAGGCAGTGAAGACTCTGGGTATGTTTTTTGCTTAGAACACACATTTCATCTGGAAAACACAGCCATATAAATAGAAATTAAATCCAAACAGTGCAGTTTGCCTTGGGACAGTGGAGGATATTCCAGTTGAGAAACCTGTGGTRCTTCACAGTTATTCAGAAGTTGTCATAATGTTGCAAAGGACAAATGGGAAAGTTATGACTGATGCCACAGACTGCTGTGAAGATCCATGAAGTACAGGCTAAAGAGAGCTGTAACTACCTTGCCTGGATTTGGAGAGTTGCTGAGCTTTGTTTAAAGGTGTTTACTTAATTTGCTTTATAGGACGTCCTTTAGAGCCARTGTTTCCTTCACTGAGAGGTTGTGTATATGCAGAGGATTGGACTAAAATCCATTTTAATTGTAATTAATACATAATTAAAGGTCCTTTTCAACCCAGACTATTCTATGATTCTGTATAAATTTGAATTTGCATTACCAGTAGGTTTCTCTGGTGACGTCTGACTATATTTTCTGTAGTTATTTCTGAATCTCATTTAACAGAGTCCATTTAGGTTCAGCATATTTGTACATTAACATTCATCCATTAACCTGATGTGTGCCTGATACCTCTGTTCAAGATGCTGAACTGTCCCCTGTGGGACAGATGGCCAAAAGCTGTTTAGTGAAGTCCACGTGAAAGAGCAGAGGAACAAAAGCACCTGCATTTGTGGCAAAGTGCCCTAAATATTTAAATGAGGAGGTGTTAGTAAGCTGAGCTGGCTGGATTGCATGGTTGAGGTTTTGGGGTGAGTGTCAGTGCAGGGTGATGGTGCTGAGGGAAGCCGGAGCCCACCSCCTCCCATGGGCATTGCAGTGCCACAGCCTGAGCCTGGCACAGAAAGGGCAGCCAGCAGTGATGGCCAGGGTGGTACCTGCCAGGGCACCTTCTGCCACAGCTGGGCTCTGCACTTTGCACTGCTGGGGTGTGGTGGGCTCAGTCAAAGCCAGATTTGCAACCTTGCCTGCATTTARACTGACATAAATAAATCCAAACTATTAGAATTGCTTTGCTTCATCCATAGTGACAGGATGACAACACCGTATTAAATTCATTTTGGCGTGGGGGTGCTCTGATATGTGAGAGGAAGGTGGGGCAGGCAGTGGAAGGGCAGCAGCCCTTGTTCCCCCTGTTGGGAGAGGGGGGATCCAGGCTGGTTACTCAGTCTGGATTTATCCATCCCTGAGGGGAGCGCAGGGCCCGGCAGCGCTCGGCTCCTCTCCACTAATGAAGCCTTTGCAGTGTGAGGCAAGCACATGAATGAGAGGGCCTGGGATGTGACACGCAGGGGAAAACCTTTCCCCCAGGGAAAGAGGCCTGTTGGGAAGGGACATTTGTTTTAAAGTCTGCTCTGCAGTTGTCTCCTCTGACATTTTGGAGATCCATTGGCCAGCTGTCCCTGCTCAGCCCTCCGCTTTCCCCTCAGACATCTGCACTGCATCTCCCAGSAAGGGATGAAGCAGGATGGAGGCTGGTTGTCAGGAACCCTGGAAAAGTGTGGTTTACAACCCAACTTCAACACTGAAGCAGCTGCTGGTTTGAATTTGGACTGATGTCCGAGGGGTGGATACCTCTGCTCGTGCCCACTTTGGTACCTCAGGCTTTCCCAAGGGGAGCTTTAGATGTGTTGTGAGGTGGGAGAGCAAGGAAGGGGGTCCAGCAAGCAGTCCTGCATTTGGAGAAGGTTTCTTTCATAAATCATCCTGTCTGTTTGATTTTAAAAGCCTGCACTAATGCTGCAGGTCTGGTGAGTGCTGCAAGCCAGCCTTTAATCAGCCTGTGTGTATTTTAAGAATTGTGCCGACTTGCTGCCTCAGAGATACCTGGAGATTTGGTGGGGAGAAGCCTGTCCTAGTTTCTCAGGGTAGCCAGCAAGGCGTGCTCATTTCCCAATTTAACGTGAGCCTCCTCAGTCTTATTTTTCAAAGCATTTTCTTTGAAGGATTGCAAAGCTCCAAGCAACCAGTTAATGCATGGGGGAAGAGAGAGGACATAGTGTAACAGAGCAATAATTCCTGCAATTAGAAGTATATTAATAACTGCACTTGGGCCATGGATGGAGTACAGCAGGGTGGCGTTCGGGAAGCAGGGCCATCCTTGGGCAAAGGCACTTCCAGCCCTGCTGCAGAGGGGGCAGCTCACTTGTCTGCAGCTCTTTGGTTATTGATGTGCAATGCTGGAGGCAGCATCCAGCAGCCTCATGCAGGACTGGCAGGGTTCCTAACGAGGACAAGGCTTAATGGGGTAAAATCATGGCTAGAAAGTGTTGGGGTTTAATAWTCTGTGTGTCAGAAATCAGTTAGGCTGGGGGTTTTGTATGGGTCACACAGTGGATGTGATGGAAATGATTACTCATCTTTCCATCTGAGCTCTCCAGACTGGGAAAAGTGAGTATAAATGCTGATGGACCTGTGCAGACAATCCTCTGGATCTTGAACATGCCAGACGAGAGTCCCAGAGCCAGGGAATAAATGCTTATCTTAGTCAGACCCCTCTTGAGTTCTCACTTGGAAGTGCACAGGCTCTCTTCCCATGTGCCCAGATCCCTKTGAAACAAGGTTTTGCCAAAGCAGGCGCCCAAATTCCAGCAGAAGCACCACAGGCTCTTGGACAATGTGGTGGAGTTCCCAGCATCACACCACCATGAAAATATGCAAAAAGTATCTCAGAAGTAAAAGCATTCCATTCTGGAAAAGCACTTGAGAGACGGTTCCTTTGCTCTTTATTTTCACCAACCTAATTGACATTCCCCACTACTTTATTTATTATATTCTGCTGTCATCTGGAATGGTAAGCAAATTTTCTGAGTTGTCCTTACTAGGAACTGTCACCCATTGGTAGGAGTCCTCTGGGAAGGGTCCTTCCTGCATCTACCGTGTGTGTGTACAGATGAAGTTGATTCAGATCTTCAGGATGGCTGCAATAAGTCGTCTCCTCCTAATACAGAATATCACCTGAGGCCAGTTCTTACTTATTATTCCTATTTCAGGGCACCTCAAGACACACATGGGTTGCTGAAACAACACAAAGTAAAGCTGGACGCTGTGCTAAATAGTTCATAACCATGGAGGAAAACTTGGCAGAGGAGCAGAGAAAGGAAGGGAGGAATTAATGCTAAAACATGTGTCTGAGTGGTTTTGATGTGTTTGTTTCATGTTAGCTTGCTTAGATGTTGTCAGCTGTTGCTAAGTTTTGTACACCTAACAGCAAAGATGGTATTAATGGTTTTAATGAAAATAGACCCAGTATGGGAAGAGGGCATTTACTGAATTTAGAAGTCAATCCAGATCCCTTTCATTGTTAGATGGATTTTATTATAAAAAAATCTACCTTTTTGATTTGGAGTCACCCAACAAAACCAGTCCTTGGCTGAGATGGATGTTTGACTTGAGTTCTGATGTTCTCTTTTTCTTCTTTTTAAACTAAAAAAACCCTTAACTTTAAAAAAATGATACAGTATTTGCAGAATCAATAGAAAAGCTGACCCAGATAAAAGTGTGCAAAAATTGGTTTCATGCCCTAGAACTTTTCCTGCATGCTTTTTGATGCAATGTATCTGATCCTTCAAAAAGGAGGTAACATACGGTGATCTCAGTACCTTTGAAGAATTGTTCTGGAAGAATAACAAGGAGTACTGGAGAAAGGGGAGTGCACTTGTCTGGTTTTCTCCCCCTCATTAAAAATATCATGAGACACAAGAAATTTAATGTCATGTTGCTGGTTATGTGGAAGGATAAGATACATTTTGTATTAAATCTGATTTTGTCTGATTTTTAAAAGATGAAAGTGCATTTTTCCTGAACAGTCTTCACAGCAGGGTGTGAGTTGCATTTTTCTCCTTGGTTCAAACCTGCTTCTGCTGGAGTGAGTGGGAAAGTTGTATCCAAGTAGTAGCAGGGTTCTCTCTCAGAAATGTGAATATATCCTCGATCCTGAGTGGGGTAGAAAGCTGTAAGAAGTATTTGGTGCTCCAGATGTATTCCAGAAGAATCATAGAATGGTTTGGGTTGGAAGGGACTTGTCTCATTCCAGGTCCCCTGCCATGGGCAGGGTCAGCTCCCAGTGGAGCAGGCTGCTCAGAGCCCTGTGCAGCCTGACCTTGAACGCTTCCCTTGACGGGGCAGCCGCAGCTTCTCTGGGCAACCTGTGGCAGTGTCTCACCACCCTCACAGTAAAGAATTTCTTCATAATATCTAACCTAAACCTATTCTCCTTTGAACCCATYATCCCTTGTCATGGCACTGCATGCCCTTGTAAATATTCTTGACCCATCTTTCCTGTAAGTTTTCTTCAGATACTGCAATTAGGTCACCCTGAAGCCTTCTCTTCTCCAGGCTGAACAATCCCAATTCACTCATCCTTTCCTCATAGGGGAAGTGCTCCATCCTTMTGATCATCTTTGTGACATCCTCTGGACTCGCTCCTTGGTTGATGTCCTTCCTGTGTTGAGGGCSCCAGAGCTGGACACAGCCCTGCAGGTGGGGT
This sequence comes from Cardinalis cardinalis, assembly GCA_014549065.1. Classification (NCBI taxonomy): domain Eukaryota; kingdom Metazoa; phylum Chordata; class Aves; order Passeriformes; family Cardinalidae; genus Cardinalis; species Cardinalis cardinalis. The sequence goes on along the minus strand of JACDOX010000058.1, from coordinate 1,379,702 downwards.
CTCACCAGAGCAGAGCAGAATGGCAGAATCACTCCCCTCAGCCTGCTGYCCAYGAGGCTTTGATGCAACCCAAGATATTTGTCTTTCTGGGCTACATTGCTGGAACATGCCCATTTCTCATCCACAGCACCCCCAGGTCTCAGCACGGCTGCTCTGGGTCTGTTCCTCCCCAGCCTGGATTGGCACCAGGGGTCACCCTGACCCAGGAGCAGCATCTTGCACTTGGTCTGGTTAAACCTCATGAGATTCCCATGGGCCCACTTCTCAAACTAAGGCAGATCCAAACCTTCATTTTATTCCARTGGAGCACAGATCTGGAGGAATCACACATTCAGTGAACCTCTGTTGCTTTGGTTTCCAAAAACATCCCAGGCTGTTCAGGGCTGTGTACCCAGACACGTAACAAATTAATGTTCAATACAAACATCAGTGCAGTGAAGGTGATAAATTGATAGGATAAATTTGTGGGACAGCAAGACTGACAGGCTGTAGGAGACTTTCATTCCATCCCTTTGTATTCTTGGTCTTAAAAGTTAAAGTCTAGCTGGAGGGGAAGGATGGGCCCAGAGTTACTGATTCTTAATAGAATAAGCAGACACATTGCCCGGGCTGTGTTGCCTATCCCCAGGATAGGGAGAAAAGGCCACAAAAGCAGCTGCTTAGTGGGGATTTCCACAACCCTTCCCAGTCCTTGGGATCAGTCACTTCTTTTAACGTGTCRGTGTGTGCAGACTTTCCCCTTGTGGCTCCATTTACTGGAGCATGGGGATACTGAAGAGGCAGGGCTGGGGCTGAGCAGCTGGGAGAAGTGCAGTGGGCAGGAGCATGCCCTGGGAGATGCTCCCATCAAACAGGACCTCCAGGAGTTTGCAGTGAGGAGAGCAGCTGAAGCTCAGGACCTAGCAGGARCCTGTATTCCTAGAAGGAATATAAGGGACCCCGGGCAACCTTTCCTGTGGTCTGTTTGTGGCTCTGTGTTTACTTGCAGCTGAACCAGGTACCTCTCACTGAACTTTGCAGGTAGAGGGACAGGACATGGACGCTCTTACTGAAAGCAAGAGACTCAGTAACACCTAACAGTGCTGGTCTTCCTGAGCAAATGAAGCACAAACACAACTATTTGAGAGGAGCAAAGTGATCTTTTGCTTTATGTTCATATCCTGTGCTCATTTTGTTTCTTGCACCACTTTTGCATCAATGGCTGCTGTGTTTGGCAGGAATTTGCAAATACATCGGTGCTTTACAACCAAAAGTAGGAATGGTCTAAACAGCTGGAAAAGGGAAACCCCTTCCTCTTGTATTTATTTTTATGGCAACAGTCTAGTCRCTGTCTGGTCTTGAGCAGTCTTGGTTTTTTCCCTTTTTTTTTTCTTTTCAGCTTGAGGGTTGAGGGAAACAAAAGAGGGAGTGAATAAAGAGCAAGGGAAAAGAGTGATTGCTGCTGGGCTCTGTCATGTGGTGAGGAAATCAGGCTGAAACTGGAGAGACCAGGCCAGACCTAACAGTCGTACTGGGAGGCCTTGAATTGTGTCACTCTGGCAGTGGATTTGAGCAGTGACAATAGCTGGTGATGTTTCTKGCTGCAGTCTAGCATTATCCATATGGGAAGTTGTGCTGATGGGTTGCTGCTCACAACACTTTCCCCACCTGCCTGCTCTTCCAGGCAGCCTCAAATGATGACCCGYGTCCTTCCCAAATTGGCATACCCATTTAGATCATGGGGACTGATGTGGGGTAGCGTGTTTTTCTGCTGCGTTTGCTTCAGTTCTCTCTTTRGTTTTTCCCGCTCTGAACACTGCTGTTGTTATGAGCTTGGGTATTTGGTGGGTAGTGGAAGGARTCTGATTTTTGGCTCTGTCCCCAGTGTACAACTTACACCATGTATCTCCATCAAATGGAGATATCTCCMTGTGTGGCACCTGGATGGATCTGAACACAGGGACTGCAACACTGCCGGCGTGGGGAAGAGTGGCTGGAAGGTTGCCCAGAGAAAAAGAATCTGTGGGTGCAGATTGACAGTGGCTGAACATGAGCCAGTGTGTGCCCAGSTGGCAAAAAAGGCCAATGGCATCCTGGCCTGGATCAGATAGTGTGGCCAGCAGGACCAGGGCAGGGATTGTCCCCCTGTGCTCAGCACTGGTGAGGCCACACTTCAAATGCTGTGTCCAGTTCTGAGCCCCTCAACTTGAAGAAAGACCTTGAGGGGCTGGAGATTGTCCAGAGAAGGGCAGTGGAGCTGGGGAAGGGTCTGGAGCACAAGTCAGATGAGGAGCAGCTGAGGGAGCTGGGGATGTTTAGGCTGGAGAAAAGGAGGCCCAGGGAAGACCTTGTCACTCCCTACAACTCCCTGAAAGGAGACTGCAGCCAGGTGGGGTTGGTCTCTTCTCCCAGGTAACAGTGACAGGATGAGAGGAAGTGGCCTCAAGTTGCACCAGGGGAGATTTGGATTGTATATTAACAAACAGTTTTTCACAGAGAGGGTGGTCAGGCACTGGAACAAGCTGYCCAGGGAAGTCACCATGCCTGGAGGTATTTAAAAGACATTGTAGATGTGGTACTTAGGGAAGTGGTTTAGTGGTTGACTTGGCATAAAGGTTCTTTCCAACATAAATGATTCTGTGACTATATAAGGGGACATCCCCTGGTGTTGAAAATTAATTAGCAGGTTAACAGCCCACAGCGTGGTTGTTTAAARGTAAAAAGGTATTGCTGTACATATGTTGGGCAGAAAAAGTGTCCAACAACAGTGCAGCAATCRCTGTGTTGGAACACAGTTCTCAGTCATGGCCCTGGCAGAGGAGAGGTCTGACAACTGATTTCCAACACCTTCATTACTATGGGCGTGCAGGTAACTAACCAGAGGGTGACAGTCTGAAATGCAAGGGTTAAGAGGAGTAATGTGAAATAGTTTAACCTCACTAAAAGCCAAATACACTAATAATGAACTTTTTCATAGCCAGAACCCTACAGGACATCACTTTCTCTCTCTGGCTGAATTTTCTTATGCAATCAAACATTCTTCTCCTTGGTCTAAACCCCTTGCTGCCAATTTAAAATAGTATGAGACTGAGATTTCTCACCCTTCAAGAAAACACTTTGATTTGTTGAAGGAAGTTAGGAACAGTTAAGGAGATAGGAAAGAAAGCCTTTCTTTCTACCTTTCTCTGTGCTGACATCTGCAACTGGGGGATGTGTTGAAAAGYGAATATAATCAGCTTTGAGCAGTGCTTTCCCATTCCCTTTCATTCTGGTTCAGGGCTCTGGTTCCCCATGAACCAGACTTAGCTTTGGAAAGGGAGGTGCAGAAAGGCTTTAGGAGCTCAGGGAGGAAGTGGGTGGTCACCTCCCCGTGCTGGGCCTGTGCGGTTAATGTTGTTGTTCATGTGCAAATTTTTCAAGAGGGCACTGAGATGAGAAGTGGTAGGATGACTGTCTGTCTGTCTGTCTGTCTGTCTGTTCAGTGCCAGGGAAGCCAGGCCAGGACCCTCTCCAGCCCCTGTCTCACCCTGCAGCCAAAGCCAGCTGCTGCCAGCAGCCCCAGCGCTTCTCACCAGCTTCGGCAGAACTGTGGATGGGCACAGCCTGGCCCTGAGCAGTCCCCTGGGGCGGCAGCCAGGCAAAGGTGGCCTCCGTGGCTGCCCAGGCTGCCTGGCTCAGCCATCTGCTTCTCCCTAGAGGAATGTGAGATCGGTTTCAACCTGGCAGAGAAGAACATGCTTTCTGAAATCTACTAAATCTCTCAGAGGGGAGGAATAGTTTCTGGGACAGTGCTGCACAATGAAAATGTGCCTAAAACTATGAAATTTTTCCTTCTTTTTTTTTTTAAGACAGCTAATTTGGGGTTTGATCTTATTTACTTTTTATTTCGCTGTTGTTTTCTCTTTGCCTATTTTTATGCTTTGTAATATTTYCAAAAGCAGCTGGTAATATCAGAAGGCATTTCAAAGAAGGGTTTAGTCTGTTCCTGTAGTTTATAGAAATTTTCATGGAGGAAGCTAAGGCTGGAGAGCTGCAGCATGGTGCAGCCTTGGATTGACTGACTGGGACAGCTTCTGCTCACAGATCTCTGAAAATTGTGCAGTGTGGGTAMGGACCTTGTGTGAGTGGTCAACACACTAATGAGGTGGAGAAGATGACTCTTGGGAGGGGCCTCCTGCTCTGTGTTTTCCAGGGGAGCTCACACCAGCAGCTGGTGTGGAGTAGAAATATTCCTTTCTTCTTAAACTTCGTTCAAAAGGCTGGAGGAGGACAGCAGAGTGCCAAGTGGGACAGGAACAAGACCTCCGGGCATGGAGTGCTGTGGGAGATACCTGTGGTTTGTCCAACCATCACTGTCTGCCCTGTGTGTGTGCACTTAGAGACCTCAGAGCACTTTGGGGTTTTTTTAGTGGCTTTTTCACTGCATATTTAGGGGTTTGGTGTAGACTTTCAGTTGTATTTTGTCTGTTGTAGGGATGGGGGCAGGGATGGGTTAATTTTAATAGCTTTAGGAAGAGGTGTTGAAGGCAAGGAGGCTCATGTTAGTCCATGGTGCTGTGCTGCTCCAGGTTTGTTGAATGCTTAACAAGGACTGAACCAGCAGCCAGGAGCTGTTGGGGCTCTTGGGATCTGCTGGGATAACTGTGATTTTCAGTGTGTGGAGAGAGATGACTTTCAGGAACATTTGTATCTGCTAATCATGCTGTAATAACAGTCTGCAGTCGAGAGGCTGCAAACCCCCCATTTCCAGCACAGCTGTGCCTGTTTAATTCCACAGAAGGCATTGCTAGTCTGCTGTTAGGAGTAATTCACATTGCTAAGGTGGTAATTTTGATCATGGTGTTTTTTAGGGAAATAGAGGTGTAAGCTACACTGAAAAGTTAATAAATGCCTAGTATGATACAAACACCAGGGATGARGAGCAGGGACATGGTGGGAAGCTGCCAGTGCCCTGCATCTTGGGCTTGCTGTATTCCTGCCTGGCTGAGCCAGCAGCAAAGGGAAGCAGCACCCTTTGCTTAGTGAAGGAGGTTTTTCCTGACCTATTGCCTGTACCACCAGTTTGGGGCATTGGGGCAGTCAGGCCATTTGATGGATCAGCAGTGGGGTGGGGGGAACACCTGAGCTGGTGGAGCTGTGCAGAGTTGGCACAACCTGCTCCGTGGGGATGCTTTGGGCTGACCCCAGGATTTAAACCACCCAACTGCATCTTCAGGAGGAGAAGCTGAGAGGAGTGTGGGGTTTATTTCCCTTCATCTCAAGCTTGGGAAAGCAAGTGCTTTCAGGGCTTCCAATTCAGTTTCTCTCTGTAAAATACGCTTTTGCAAAATTGATAATTTCTGTAGGTTGAGAGAGTCTCAAAGGAACTTTTCTGTCAAGCATCTAAAAAGTACCATTATTTCTCTTCCCTGTCTAACAGCAGCTCAAGATTTGCCTTTTAGCTCTCTGAAGATATCTTGACAATCTCTTTTTTATAAAAAACTCCATGGTGAATAAAGCAAAATAATCCMATTTTCAGGTGGTTTGTGCTGTAGTGTTTGGGTTGCAGAAAGCATGTGGAGTGCCGGTGTTTATAAAGTATGTAAAAGCTGTTTTGTTTATTTTCTTTTGTTTTGCCATGAGGTGTTTTTTTGGAAAGAATCTAGAATGATGAAGCAGCTGGTGGCTGAGTCTCCTGCTCAGTGTGCAGAGAATGAAGATTGGCTGGGATAGCTGGAGTTACTCACTGCATGCTGTGGGCCACGTAAACACACAAACAGGCAATTCCTGTCAACCAGGAGTGTGTGGTAACTCAGAAAGCACCATTTACTGTTCTGCACATGCACTCACCATGACAACACGCGGGAGCCAGCAGATACTGATCTCCCCAGCTCTTGTCCATTACTCTGTGGGTGTTGGTGTGGCACAGCTCATGTGGGTGAAATGGTGATGGCTGTATGAATGCCTCCTGTGCAGAGGGGAGGTCTGGTCTGAATTTGCCTGATCCCAGCGTTGTGATGCATTCCAGGAGGGCGGTGTTTTCGTGGCAAGGAAAGCTGCTTCTCCTGCCTTGTGCTGCCTTGGAGTAAGCACGTCCCCAAGGGAGGCTGCTCAAGAGCTGCCTACAGCAGGGATGCTCAAGACAAGCAAACTCAGGCAAGAGTTTTCAATAGTAATTACCTACCTGWTGAAAAAGTTGGTGTTTCTATATCAAACAAGTTTGTGACTCCTTCGTTTCGCTGTTGCCTAACTCCAAGCGTTCAAAAGCAGTAGCAGATCTCCCAGAGGTGTGAAATACTTTGGAAGATCTGAAATATGTATGTGTGTGTATATATATATACACATATATATTACCAACTTGTTTCTGGGCTGTTATATTAAACCCAAATCATATTCTCATAGCCGCGAGGGGCAGAAACTTTTTGTATACTTTCTGAAAAGGATCGTGCAGGATGATTACAACASCAAGGGATTGGATGGAATAACCCTGAAGATTTCTTTCTGCTTTACGTTTCCAAAAGTGGAGAAGATCCTTGCAGAAGTTTCACCAGCTGGGTCTTTAGAAGTACCAAAAATTGTGAGGGTCAAAATACAGTCCCAACAAGCAACAGCACCATACACATACATAKTTATTTCACTTAACATTCCAAGCAGAGGTTTGAGATTGGGGAAGGACAGGGCTATGTTGGACTGTAGGTGATTTCCTTGTTCTTTAGATGTGTTTTATTCCTAGGTTTGGATTTTGTTGTGTTGGCAGGCTGTAGGGTCACTTTTGTGTGTTGGACACAGCACTGAAAAAGCAGGATTTCAGATAGCAGTTTTAGTAAAATATGACTGGACTAAACCCATTAAATACAGAAACAGCTTCATCCTAAGCCTACCATGTAAGAATGGAGAATTTGACCCAAAAGAGGGAGGAAGAACAGGAGAAGGTGGCCTGCTGGGTCCCAAAGTGTTGGAGGTATAAATAGCACAAAATCTGCAGCTATCCCATGTGTTTTATTTCTCTTTTACAATTCAGTGAAACTAGCAGGTTTTGCCTTACTCTTAGATGGAGCGAAGCGGGAAGCAGTTTCCCTTTTATCTGTGAATAAACATGCAGCTTTTTCTAGCCTTAGCTCCTAAAATATGGTTATGGTTGTGTAACAGCTTCTGGCTCCCCAGCTCCTCCAGTAGCCAGCGTGCTCTTTCAGGAAATCAAGTCATATCTTCCTTTGAAAAGATCCAAAAAATACCAAACTAACCTGCTGGGAAGCAGCAAAAGACTCCAAGTGGTTTCTTTTGGGTTTGTCAGCCGACCTTCCTCAGGCCTGATAACAGGAGGCTGGAGTTTCAAACCCAAATATTTCAGCTCAAGCTGAAAGTGCAGCTTGTGCTCACAATCCTACTGAGGCAATCAATAAGCTTCTGCCTCTTTTCCTGGGGGGCTTGTGGGGTGGTTTTCTGTCTGTATTTCTTTTACTCAGAGCAGTCCTTGGTTGTTTATTATCTCTTTAGCCATTCTTGCTGACCTGCAGGCGCTGTGTTTCTTAGGTGTGCATACAGCCGCTGCCAAAGGGGAATTTTTTCTGTTCAGTTCTGCTCTTGCAGCTGCTGAAGCAAAACCTTCCTCCTGTTTTTTAGGGATAAAAAAACAAATAAAGCAAAAATGAGTAAAGCCTACTTTAGCTTTGGGAGACAGCAGGTGAGTCYCTTTAAGGAGGAGGACAATTTTGATGGCATTTTGTAGAAGTTCCCGATAGCCAGAGAGTTTGTTCTGGAGCATGGCAGCTGCAGCAGATGTTCTGTGGGTATTTCCACTGCAAACCACAGTGGTGGTATCTCAGGATATCAGTGTGAGCGCTCTCCACTGTCTGCTTGGCCTAAGAAATGTGGATTTTTTTTTCTCCTGAGAGGCTCCCAAGGTTCATTATGTTACTCTAAAAGGGCTGGAGGACCAAATCTTTCAAGTGGCTTGTCAGTGGTGGTCAGTGGAAAAGGGAATTGCTGGGATTCCTGCTGGCATTCCTGGTGCTGGTGAAAAAACTAAATTATCAGTTGTAAAGGAGAAGAGATGGCTGCTATTCTCTTTTCTTTTTCTCCCTGACTTACATGGTTTTTTCCACTTTTGTAGGTATCAGAAGTACTGTTCATCTTCAGAGAGAATYCCAGGATGTAAGAAATCAAGTGCTATGAGTGAGTAGCTTTTCCTTTCCATTTTCCTTTACATGAGAAATCCAAGCTTGCCCAACAGAAGGAGAATCTTCTAATTTTTTTCTTTTAAAGACATTTCAAGAAATGTTTACAGCAAGCAAATCCAGTCTTTTGGAACTAGTTGAGTGCCTTTGGCACCTCTTTGCAGCCCACAAAATAAAGTCAGCATTGTATTGCCACATAGGCTGAATAATTATCTCACTACAGATATAAACCACATGAATGCATTTAACTCAGAATATGGTTAGCAGAATGGACCATTAGCACCATCTGAAGCTTGTTTGTTGTTTTCAAGCTTTACCAGCTATGGAAAGACAGAATCTTGCTGAAGAGTTGAAGCATTCCTTGGGAAGTGAGCTTGCATCATTTGCGATGGAAAAAGAGCACGGATTGGCTGTGATGTTGTTTTTGTGTGTATGGACAGCACCACAGCCTTGTCATCACAACAGGAAACTATCCAATATTTGGGTCTTCCCTGATGTAATAAAATAGCTTTGAAAGAAGTTTTATATCACAGGAGACACTTGCACACTTCCTTCAAAGCACCTTAGCCAAGAGCTTCTATATATATTTAAAAAAAAAAAACCAAACCTGAAAATGTATATTTGAAGAGCAGCTGCCCTACAGGCTTTCCCTATGCATTGCTGGAGGGTGTGGGCTGGGATTTCCCAGCAGCTGTGGTTACTCTGCAGCTCTCCAGGTGGGCCAGCCAGTGCTGTTCTAAAGGAGCCTCAGGAAATGCTGGTTGGAGCCTTTGGCTGTGTGCCTGGCACAGTRTGGGCTCCTGGGGCAGCTGCTCTGAGGTTTGATAACAGGGCTGAAATTTGGATGATGTTGTTCTGGGCTTCTTTGCTTTCTGTAAGTAAATTTTATTACCAGAGGGGTAGAATAAGGGGGTTTTTTGAGGCTTTTATAATCAGCTCAACTCCTGTTTTTACCCTGTTCTGTGGTGATGGCAATCTGTGGTTACTTGGACATCAGCAGAGTTTTGTTTCTATTTTCATTTCAGTGGCTTAAGMCTGTTTTCTGTTACAACAAAAATCTATTTGGGCTAGAGCAGAATAAAACCCCAAATTGAAATCAGCCTGAAAAAGAAAGGGCTGGTTTTGTGAAAGGAGAAAAACTGAGTCCWTCCATGTTTGGTAAAGATATGGTGAAAATTCCCTAATAAACACCTATCAAGCATTCAGAAACTGGTAAGCAAAAAAACTGAATCCTTCTTTCAGCCCTTTATGAAGGTTACTGGCAATGAGTGCAGTAACTGGAGAAAAAAGGGATGTGAAATGATGACAGTGTTTTGTATTGATCTCCCTCAGTAAGGTCCACGGTTCATATTCTTCCTTTGAATCACAAATGTTTTCTTCTAGCTCCTTGGTGTTTAGACTGACACACAAAACCTGCTAATTGAGCTGTGGGGCTTATTTTTTGTGAGTCACTTACAAAGCATTGCACAGGGTGGGCTCTGGCCTCTGTTTTTTTACAGCTGTGTTGGCTTCAGAGTGATGAATAGATACTAATTTAAGTGARAAAAAATCAGAAGTGTGCATTGTATATATATACTCTCAAAGTATATCCACATCCTAGAAAAGCTCTTTGCCCATCTCAGAASCAAAACTTGATTGTTTTTCTGTTAGGTAGGCAGTGTTGAAATSTGGGAATCATTTTCTCAGTTCCTAATGAATCTACATCCCAATGCACCCCTGTGGTGGTTGGTTCCACAAAGGGGTTGAGCATGGGGACCTGCTCCTGCTCCTCAGAGAAGGACTTGCTGGTCCCACATAGATGTTGTCTGTGTCATTAAATCAAAGCAAACCAGCAGAGCTGATACAGGCATGTCATCTGCAGGTGCCTCTGATATATTATAGCTGTGTTAAGAGGATGAGAGAGAAAGCCAAGAGTGGCCTCCTTGGAAGCTCCCCAGGCAGCTGGTGTATGGTCTCAGATGGCTCTGAAATTACTGCAGCARGATCCAGTCACAGCTCAGCAGTGAAAGGAGACTGGAAGTTCCCATTTGCCTGTCTTCTCCCACTCTGGCTGCATGACAGAACTGGGGAGCATGAGGTGGCTGCAGTGGGACAGTGCTGACTGAGAAACCTCCCTCCTGCTCAGAAGCTCAGKAAAACCCACACCTAGAAGAATTTGGCTCTTCTGTGTCTGCTCTCTCTGTCCTCTTGCAGTATTGCCCTGCAAAATGTTTCAGTTGTTCTATGAGAGAACTGAAGGAAAAAGAGGCTTTCTTGTCATTTCCCTTTCTCTGTTTGACTGCCAGCAGCTGGAGGTGAATCTTGCCAGTGGCTGTTCGCAGAGGTGCCTGTCMCCTGTGAGGGGTGGCAGTGTGGGTGTCAACAGGGGCTTAGGGTGGCTCTGACTGAYATCCTTGCAGAGGGGCCTTGACCAAGAGCTGTGTTATGAGCTGTTAGGGGAGGTTTGGGAAGCTCCTGCCACTTCCAGTGGGCCTGGGGACAGTTATGAGCAAGCTGTGAGTGGTGGTTGCTTCACCCATGAGGCTTTAATTCACCATCCCTTTGTGAGGCAGCATCTCTGTCCTGCTGTTCAAAAGCAATACCCACTTTATTATGGGCAGAATTCACCCAGTGGAGTTTTGTTTTCTGCAAGGCAGAGCCATCTCTTGGTGGGGAGCCAAGCCTTGGGAGGATGCAGGGTTCCTGGGTTCCTCCAGGCTRTAGGTGCCTGGGGAGGAGCATCCTCAGGTGGTTGTGTGGCTGCTCTCCCTCCCCTTGATGACCTGTGTCAGGACAGGTTGGTGAGATCCTGCAGGTCGCAGGATGCCCAGGGCAGGCTGCAGTGTTGGACTACAAAGGCACAGCAGGTCTGGTGGGGGAGCAGGGGGACAGAGAAAGTGTCCTTTGGGCAGTAGTAGCTTGGAAAAATTAACTCACTTAATGTCAAGGCTTCTGGATGTAAAACTACAAAAAATATACTTGTTGCAGTAAACTGTTCTCTTATCAGATRAGATTTAGATGAATTTGGGGTTATTTTTGTTTCTTGGAGTTTGAGCAGTGAATTTGGAAGCATTTTCTGCAGAAAAAAAATGACAACACTGTGTTAGGGATGCCARAACTGTGAACAGAAACTGCTTTGTCAAATGCAACAGTGGTGCTACCTCCTTGCTCTTATGTGGGGCAAGAGATGGGGCTCCAGCTGTGGCAGCCCTGAAGTTGTCACTTGTACTTGTCACCAGCAAAGCCACCTCTCCARGCAGTGCACTCCTCACAAAACCAACCCTCATTCTCCCAGTGCTCGATCAGGCGAGTGACTGGAAATTTTGGACAGACTGTTTTATTTTTTAAAAGGAAGGGAATACTGWTGTAACTGAAGGATAAAGATGTGGAGGAGAAGTTGGTTGGAGAGCAGGAGAAATTTAGTCAGGGGAGATGAGGCTCAGCCAAAAGCCTCCATTACAGTTCCAAGATGAGAAGGGGTGAGAGGATTTCATTCATGTAACTGCAGATCTCACAGCCCAGGGCAGGTTTTCCCCAGAGCTGAGTGCTGCCTGGGCTTTGGTAAGGATGGGATTGCTTCTCCCTGGCTCTCCAGCAGCCCCAGTGTGGTGCTCCTTTGGGATCTTGCTCCATTCTTGTTTTTGATACTGTCTCTTCTTCCTTTTCTTTTCCATTAAGTATGATGTCACAAATTACATCAGTCCAATAACTGCTGGTGGTTGTCATAGCCACAGTCTGTGACACCCAAACAAAGCAGCAGGAAACCAAAGCTGGCATACAGATGCTGTAATATTCATTACATTCCTTTTGGTTAATAACTGCGTGGTTAGGTATTTCTTTTCCATTGGAAAGAAAGGAGGAAGGGGGCTTAAAAGCAAAAAATTGAGTCACTGAGGAGGAGGAAGATGGTTTCCAATTCCATCTGACCAGTGTAGCTGCACTTTCCCATCCCAGTACTCTTCCCCTGAGGTAATACTGCTCTGGCCTCACCTACTAACTCCCTTCTGCAGTTGTTCCCATCACTTCAGRCCATGAGGTGATGCTCCTCATGGACAAGGCAATGGGAGACATTGCACTGCTCTAACACAAGCTGTGTCCTGGGGCAAAGCCTCCCAAGGGTTGGCAGAGAGGACCAGCAGCAGCCAGGTCAGGCAGCTTTAACTGCTGCCATTGTTGTGCTRCATGGATAGAGAATAGAAGGGTATTTTCATCTCCTGGGGGCATTAGATGTGATGGGGGAGTGGTTATTTGCTATTCTTTGTTTTGTTTTGTTTCTTGAATCTGTGAAATAAGCTTTTCTGGTTGAGCAGCAGAGCTTGTTTGTCCCTGCAAGATTTAATCACTTCTTCAGTTTTGCACAGTTGGCCTAATAGTAGGAAGGTGCTTGCTACAAAAAATAATTCCAATAATGTAAAAAAAGATTTAAATGAATTACAGAAATAAGTGTGGTATGAGCAYTGTGTCTGCAAGACAAGCACTGCAGGTGGGTGGCTGGGGCTTGCTGGGGAGGAGCCCCCTCAGCCCCTCACTGCTGCAGGCCTGTGGGGAGCCACTGTCTGTGTGACCCTCCCCAGAGCTTCCCCTTGCCCAGTGSCACCCCCTCTGTGTCCCACAGGGACATACTGACCCTGGGGACTCCAGCATGGCTTCCCCAGAATGTTTGGGCGTGTGATTGCTGGGCTGAGCCCAGGTAACTCCCCAGGCCTGTGCTGGGAGCAGGCAGCAAGCACAGAGCAGAGTCCAGCTCTGCATTCMGGCACTCGGTGCCGTGGCTCCTGCTGGGGCTTGCAGGGAGGTGCTCATTATATAATAGCTGCTGGTTGATTAATATGCTGTGAGTCAGAAGCACCAGGGTATTTTAGCTTTCTCTAGTTGCTATGGAAACGTTATTTTAACAAATAGCTTTTTAATATTTAATTAAAACAGCTTTTGGCAAGCTGGAGTAAGAACTATTACAATTACTACTACAAAGGGTTAGCAGTGAAGTCTATTCCAGAGCCATGGGGTTTTTTTTGGTTGAGCCTGTGTCGTGTGTCCCCCACCCTGATCTGTCAGCTTCAGAAAATTAAAAAAATAAAAACACCCAAGTAAAAAAATCACTAATTTGTTGGTTGTGAGAGATGCATTCTTGTTCCTAAGACACAAAGCAAATGTAATGCAAATCTGCAGTTGCTCTTCACAATTGAAGGTTGTCACTTCTTTCAATGTACAGTGCTAAGGCAGCCCTGTAAGGACGAAGCAGTGTGATAGCATTTATTAATCACTGCTGTATCACTGGTGTTCTTCTTCTACCTCTGCCTCCCAAATGAGATCATTCCTGTTTTGTTTGCTTCGTGTTCCCTCAGTGTCAGGTTGGATGCTTTTCCTTGCCAGCTTGTGGAGGAGGCTGGTGCTGTGTCCGGATCAGGCTCTGGACAGATTCCTAGTCTTTTTTTAGGTGAGCTCCTCTGCTCCCTGATACSAAATGATTCTGCAGCAGAGACAAATGAACAGAGAACTCAGTCTCCAGAGAAAAATAAATATTTAACAGCTCTTTGTAAATAACCTTTATTTATAGAGCAGTTGCAGGTTCTATCATACTTGGTAAATGGGGATGCTTTTTATGCAAGAATTCTGCCTTGAGGGACTCAGTGGATGCTTAATGTCGTCTGTGATATAATAATGAAATAAATGTGTCGCTCTCATGGGATTCCCTTCCAGCCCCTATTTCCTGTGATAACCTTCAGTATTGCACACTTTGTCTCTATTYACATCACATTCCTTAATATTGTACTGAAACCTTATTTGGAAGGTAACACCTTTATTTCCTGAGGGCAGGGGAAGGGTGTTGAGGGTTGTCACTTGTGCAGGTGGGTGTGAGGCTGTGTGTACCTCCATCTGTATCAGTGTGGTGGCTGGCCCAGACCTGGGGGTCCRTGAGCTCAGCCTCTCACTCTGAGAGTCTGGGATGGTGCTGTTACCCCATTTTATAAATGAGTGAAAGTAAACCTGGAGAGATGGATTAGGATGTGTTTCACCCCAGCTGCCTATAAGTTAACCAGTTATTGTGTAKTAGCTGTCTAACCACTTCCAGCATCAGTTGAAAGACTGCACCATTTGCAGAGGTGTTTCACCCTGCTTTAGGACAGATATTCAAGGCAGGTCACAGGCATAGCCCTCAGAATTGTCCATCTCTCCCCATTKAACTCTGAGCCATAAACTAGATGGGGGGAAAAGTGGACAAGAGGGATGCCATCCTGACCAAAGATGATCTGTACAATTTCTGTCGTGGTCATAACAGTGTTCCAGGCTGCAGGATGTCCTTGCTCATCCCACTGCTCTGGTCACACAGTGTTAGGTGGCCCTTCCAAAGCAGCTCAGCTAATCTCTGCTACACATTGCTCACAGCTGGGCAGSTGGGATTTAACATCTCAGAAGGATATGCAAATCCAGTCCCCAGGCATGTAAACTAAGGTGCTAAAGATTTGTCTAAACCGTTCCAGCAAGCCAGGAAGAGAATTCAGGTTTTCCTTCCTGTTTACACTGAAGGGTGTGTTGTCATGACCAAAACTAGAGTGATATTATTGCTGCAGTAATACAGCAAGTACTATGGGTGTGTTAGGCAGTTCTTTAAAACATCCTTCTGAGTTGCTTCCCATACTTCTTGCTGAGTTCTTTGACATCTTTTTAAACMCCTCTGCTAGCTGATGGCAACCCCATCTAATCCAAAGGTGATCCCAGGATATGGCAGGAGCTGTGGTGGAAGAAGCAGGGTCTCTGGTGGATGGTGACAGCCACAGAGCAGCACATGCTTGCAGCCACCTGTCTCAGCTGCTGCTTCCTGAGAGGTCKGGGAAGGAATCCTTTTCATTTTCTACCACCAAGCACCTGACACACTGCAAAACACAAATTTGCATGTTTTCATAGCAAATGTGGGTCTCCATTGGRCTTGCAAGGCAGCAGCCAGGACAGGCTTTGCAGTGGGATGGTGGGAGCTCCTGCCATGCTGGAGGGGCAGCATGGGGTGGGGACAGGCAGGGGCTGTTGTGGGGGAGGCTGACAAGCAGATGGATGAAGCTGGCATTTCCAGGGGAGTGGAGGAGGTGAGTGCTGCTCTGTCAGCAGATGTGATCAGGCTACCTCAGAGGGACAAGGGGGACTGAGGGCTTTGAACCAAATGCCCTGACCAAAGGGAACTTGTGGAGCTGTTCCACAGGTGGAAGGAGGAGATGGGAAGGGTTTGGTTGATGGTGACTTGCAAGGGTAGAGGTCTGAGCAGTGATGCTTTTRAGTATCAAAAGGCAGTGGGTTAAGTAGCTGAAATAGGAATTGTTGCAAGAAGGTACAGAAATAACATTTCTACCTGAAATTTTCATCAAATRGCCCAGTTTTGCAAAGGATACAGAGACAAGTGCTGCAGAATAGCAATCTTGCTTGGGCTACATGCTAAGAGAAATGGTTATGGGTGGCTGATAGTGAAAGTCCTGACAGGGCAGTGGATGGGGGAGCCAGGAAGGTCAGGCAGCTCTGCTGTCCCTGTCCCTGAGCAGAGGGGAGCTGTGGGCTGTTGGGGAGGGATGGCTCACACAAGAGTCTGTGTGGTGGAGCAGAGCTGGTGCTGAGAGATTTGGGGGAGTCCTTGATGGATAATGCTCCTGAGTGCTGGGATGGGTGTCAGTTCTGGAAAGCTGTTCCCCAGAAGGGAAATTGGGATCATCAGGAGGAGGGGAAAAGTAGAAGGTAGGAGCCTTTATTTCTGTTTGGGTAGATGTGCAAAGGAGTTGTATTGAAAAAGCTGAAATGTGATTTATGAGGGGAAGTAAATGCTCTACAGTGAACACAGACTGCTGTGAGAGAGTTTRCCTGTCAGGTCCTCAGCTCAGCATCAACTACTCAGCCTCCCTGTATGGGTGCAATGTGCTACACAGATTTTCAATTTACAGTAATTTGGGACTTGCATGTAGTCTGGAGAGGTGTGACAGGCACTCAGGCAGGTCTCACTTTCCCTCCCCTGAGGATAAGGGTGGGTCCAAGGTGGCAGAAAGCCCTGTGTGGGAGCAAAGGCACATCTTGCCCAAGTAAGTGCTCATAGATACAGCAGTAACAAGGACTCCACCAAAATGAAGCCCAAGGCTTGTGGGGTTTTTGTTTTGGGGGTTTTTTTTGTGTGATTTGGGATCCATGTACACACCTTGCATTGCAAGTCTTTGGTCTGTCACAAATCCCCATGTAAYCAAGCCTGGGATCTTCTCCCCTCACTTAAACCCTCATCCCCTCCCCTTAAAGCTAAACCAGGCTTTGCTRGCTTTCCTCTTCACTGCTCCCAGTGGATTTAAAAGGTGCACTGCTGCTTCCATGTCTGCCTGATAAGCAAGAGCATCAAGGGATAGAATAGAGTTCAGTGAATTGAAAGGAGAGAGATTGGAAGTGACAAAAATTGCAATGAACTTTCCTGGAGCTTTCCATCTCCCCTGTTCCAGACATTTYCTTCTTCTTGCTACTATCAGTTTTTGGTAGTGTTGTTTTCTCAGTGGCTGCTCGCTCATGGAGGTGTCTGTTGGAAATSAGGAGCCCAAGGTCTTGATAGCAGGAGCACCTGGACCTGTGAGTCTGCTGTTTTCTGGAGAATGTGCTCCTGTCTCCTAACACAGCAAATACAGTGGGGGTATCACATCACCAACAGTTTCACAGAAACAACTGGGATGTTTCTATGGGTCATTTGTGCTTAGTCCCAATTTCCCTATTAGTGRCATTAGGCTGGAGCATCCCATAGGCACTGAGCACAGTGGTGGTCTCTGAGTTGACTCAGTTTTCATTGTCAGCATTGGTTATGACTCAGGTATAAACAATCTGGCATGTTTCCTGTCTGCATTCTCCAAGTCCGCTCTTTTCCTTGCATGCCTCAAACCAGATATCTCTGTGTTTGCCACGCTCTGAAACCCAGCCAGGCTTGCAGCAGAGGAATCAAACCCTGCTGTGCTTGGGGCAGCTGCATTTCTGRTGCTGCTGTGAGTGTGTGTAGGGAAGGACAAGGACAAGGAGTGCAGTGCTTGCAAAGAGCACCTGCTACAGGAGGAGACTGGAGCTCTAGCAGGACAGGGAATGGCCTTGCATTTATTGTCTTTRTTATTAATATTGGATTAAAATGTGCTTTATGTTACTTACAATATATATGTAGTTTTATCTAGTGAGTGTGTATTAACTATTATATATGTGAATGCAAAGAGAAACTGGTTGAGGGGTTTTTTTAGCTCTTTCATAAAGCATTCAGTAGATTCCCAACTTGATGTGACCTTGCTGTCCTGTTGAGGAAGTTTTCTTGTCTGACCATGTGGGATTTGCTTTTTGCACCCRCAGCACTGAAGCCCTTTCACCACAGGTGGTTCCAGTGGCAGAGGGATGCTCCCCTTGCCTCCCCACACTCAGTCACACCAGGCCTTYCTTACCAGCTCAACCCAGGYTTTCCCACAGCAGAGTCTCAGATGTCTGGATTCTTAAAATAATCATGGTSCAATAACAGAATAAYAGCTTRAATTGGTGCCTCTGGAGGTGGGACATCAAACAAAGGAGTCCTTGGGCTTTTACATCCCCACARTCTATGTGCATGAAAGTCTGGGCTCTTCCTGCTGAGTTTTTGGCTCCTGCACAGGGGTCCTCTGTGCCTTTTGTTGTGCAAAGGGTCACTGCTAGCTCTTGCCTCAGGCTCCCTCCACCTGGAGCTCAAATCTGCAGCTCCACTGATRGTAGTCCTCAGCATCTCCAATGGTTTTACCTTCAGTAAAAGAGCCCTCTGRGTGGCCATGGACAGGCCATCCCTCTGATGCTGGAGGAGTGCAGAGAAGAAGCAGCTTTCTTCTTTGATCTTGCTACTGCTGGAGTCAGTAGCAAAATTTCAGAGGACTTCAATGAGCCAGGATCAGCCCTCTAAAAATACTCCCAAGGCACTGGGGAAAGCACTTTTGAGTGGGTGAGAAGCAGCCCTTATGTGCCTATGGGGTGGAAGGGAGCACACCCTTATTAATAAGTGTTGCTTCTTTATGAATGTTTCATAAAGAAAGGAATCTCTGCAGGGGTAGTGTAACATGTAGGGCTGGCTGTGGCAGCAGTAAGTTTTGATCTGTTACTGTAGAAATTCTGCCACTTTTTTGTAAGAGAAGATCCAAAAGCACCTTCCTTTGCTGTGTGTGAAAATCTGAAGGGTGCATTTTATGCATGTCATGAGGATCTCTGAGCACCTCTTTCCAGCTGAGTCTGGATGAGTAATTGTGTCATTTGGACAAACTCCTGATGCATACATTAGGCTGGTGCTAGCCCTGACTGCCAGAGGTGGCAGTGAATTCGAGGTACACCCTGTGTGTTAAAAGCAGTGTAAAGCTTCCAGAGGCTGCCATCACCTTTGGGGATTCCTAAGAGTGGTTCTGAGCATAGCAAGGAGATAGGGTAGGCTGGGGGTCAGGTTTGCATCCYCTGGAATGTGATGTGATATTTCACCCTGGTGGTGGCATTGGCAAGCACGAGGGGATGATGGTGCTCATCTCCTTTCCCAGCAGAGCACAGCTTCAGTGTGTCCTTTAAGCCTGAAGCTAACCAGGAAAAAAACAAACAGCCCTGTGCTCAGCCCCTGAGATGGCCCCAGGAGCACTGTGCAGTTGTGATACATCTGGTACACACCAAGCTGTGCACTCAGGGACAGRATAACTGGAGAGAAGGGAGATGGTGACCTCCAAAAAGCTGCAGTGGTGGCAGAGGGGAAGGAAGCAGTGATTTAGCTGCTCTTGGTAGAGGGGTAAGTGACTCCAGAGAGCATTTAAATAGCAAAACAAGTAGAAGGTATTTTGAGTGTTTCATAAGCTGGTTGCAAAAGTAATAAACTTGAAAAAATCTCATTTATAAGGGCTGAGAGTTTCAAGGCTGCATCTCTCAGCAGCATCCCAGGTTTAGAAGAGCCATGTGATCATTCCAGCATCTTAGTTTGCTTCAGGCTCATGCAGGCTTGGTTTCATACCTGTCTAGCACCTCCCTCTTCTTGTGCATCCATGCTCTCCTTGCTCAAAAGKGCTGGGTCTGTGAGAGGAGCCTTATTGTGCCACTGGCAGTGACTGGGGCTTCCCACTTGGCAAATAGGAAATAAAAAATGTAAAAAACATGCAACAAAGCAACTAGAAGGTATAGCTGGTGAATTGCCCCTGCAAATCACAGTCCCTGCTTCTGACACCTGGCTTCTGCCACACATCACTTGCCTGCCAGCAAACACGGAGCTGTGCCCATCAGGTGTCTGAGGCTGGTCATGGATAGATCCTCTGAACTGTGCCTTCTCCTCCTCAGTCTGTGTGCTGTGCTCTGGGATGTGTCAGGGGAATGGAGCACTGGGCTCAGGTGCTGTGTGCTCTTCCCTGGCTGCTGAAACACACCAGTAAATTTAGCAGTGGCAACATCATCATAATGAGCATCAACAGCACAACTCTGCAATTTTCCACAAGTTGTTCCTTACAGGATCCCTTCTCAACACCCTGAGCACCAAGGGGACTTTACACAAACTGGCTGCTGACTGAACCTCTCCTTTAACATGTGCTGCTTTTGTATTGCTTTCAAATGCTAGGAATTCTGCAAGAAATGAAATTTCAAATGCATCAGCTCTTGCCCCATGCAGTGCAGGTTTGTGGCCTCAGCTGGTCCTGGTGTTGTGTCTGCTCAGGTGGAGGCTCCTGGGCTCTTTATTGAGTTGCTCACATTTTGTGTCATCTCCACAACTGTGGAGCACCAGGTCTCTTTCCAGGAGAAACCACCCTCTTCTGTGCAGCCTCCTGGGTTGCTGTTGGCTTGCTTTCCAGAGGACTCCAGCAGGATTAACCTTGGCAGCACTCTGTGCCTCTGCTCTTCCTCAAACACTCAGCCTTGAGAGCTCTGAAAGGCAGGACAGCCCTGGGTCACCTCCCAGGAAACCAAGATGTTCAAAGAGTTCATGTAATTAGCTGCACTTTCCTTCTTAGATACTCCCAAATCTGCTTGAGCCAAGGAGCCAGCTGTCCTGTTTGCTGGCCAGAGCATTCTGTGAAGATCTCATTGTGTGTYCTGGGGCTTTCCCTGGTTCTTCTGCTGGTGGGAGCCTCAGCTGGGATGGCAGCACCGACCCAGAACGTTGGAGATTTGAGTATGGAACACAAAGGAAAATTAGGTTGTGTCTGCTTTACAAAGGCTGGATTTTATTCCAGACAATAAAGCTGGTGGTGGGAGGGCTTTGTATTCCTGTGAGTGAATTTGGTGAATTGGTTTTTTGTTGGTGTGTTGGTTTTTTTTACTTGATCAGAAATGTGGCTGACAGCATGGCTAGATCCATGTRTGCTGCCAGTCTGTGCATCCTTCCCTGGGTGAATTACTGGAGGTTCCTGGTGCTCCTCTGCTGYTCCTTTTCCCCTTCTCCAAGACCCTCCTCATCAGCAGTGGGTGCCCCATTGCTCTGGGCTCCTTCAGCACCGCAGCAATTGACCCCAAGTGAGCCATGTTTCACTGGGGGTCCAGGAGGGGGTTCCTCCCTATGCAAGGTTGGTGTCGTTCTGGTGGATCCCACTCGCTCCTTGCCCTCTGCAGGGTACAAGCATGCTCAGCTCATTGTCTGAAGGGTTTGAGCAAAATCTGTCTGGCTACATGAGTTGAAATTTGTTCAGTTTATCCCTAAAACAAATTTGCCTGCATGGSGCTATTGTCAGAGACAGTAATGCTCAGTTTTGCTTGTTGCTCCTGAGCCACCAATTGTAGAACATGTGGCTTGTTGCTCAAAATTGCTATTTTTACCATAGTGTTAGCAGAGAGTTTTGAAGGATATTGACTGGTGAAGACAGCAATATTTAACACCATTTTTATTTTACCTTCAAAGCATTTTACATCTAATAATCCTTCTGACTCCCATGTTAGCAGGGACATAGTGTGTAAACTCTTTGGGACAAGGAGTGGGGCTTGTTTGGGTTTGTAGCAGTAACATTGTGATTGGAGAAAAACTGTTGATCTGGGTAAACCTTCTTGCCATAGAAATCCTGTCTAGGAATCATACCGAGTAATGATTTTGCATGAATAACTCAAAAATGCTGGAGAAGGTATTAGGATTGAGATGATTTAGTGCAGTCAAACTGTATCTTGTTTTTCTCTAATTTATGTGAAGCAATTTTAYCTGTCTTGAGGGGTGTGTGTGTTCTTTTCTTGTTTAAAGTTCCAGAAATCTACACGGGAGATCTTAAAATTGGATGAGTATTGTGTGAAGGTATTTCTGAGTTAAGCTGTAACCTGAAGCATAAGAAAAAGGTTTTCTTAATTTACTGTAGTAAATTATATTTTTAGTAAATTATATTTGAACTAGTGCTGCATGCCATTAAATATATGGTGACTCCCATCTGACAGATGTGCCAAAAAGGAGTCTGAGATAATGTGACCAAAATGTCATGCAGTAACCRTAGTCACATAAGAGAGTAATTTCCTGGAATATAATCCTCAGGGATTGTAAAATTAAATTTGAACATGTATCCCTATTTCTATCTTGCCCCTTGTAAAGTAAAACCATTGGAAATTGTTAACTCCTTGGTGGTTCTTACAGCAGTTTGTGAAGATTAAGCTTCTTGTTGGGTCTCTTTTTCCTGCCCCAGCTTCACATGCACCATCCATGGCAGCACACACTTGTAGTGCACATGATGGAGGTTCCCCATAGAAATTTGGATGTTTTCTGCTTTGTTCTTCAGGTCTAACAGATGTTTTTCAAGTCTTCAGGTTTCCTGAAACAGTGACCATTCGGGGTAATACCACTGCTGCCTATRAATGGGCAGAAAAAGAGTCTGGGCTTGTTTTGGGTTTATTTAAGATATGTGCAACTAGAAGGCACTGCATGTAGTTAAGTGTGTAAGGGACTGGTGCTGGCACTAATGATCTAATTATGGCAGTGTATCCTAAAACTTTGGTTATTAAACTGAAGAGATTACTGAGGTTATAGGGTATGSTTTTCTGAGTTAACTTCCAAACCTGTCTCTAATCTGTGTTTTAAACATTGACTTCAGCTTCTAACTAATCTTCCTTAACTTTCACTGTGTTAGTCAATCAGCTAACTGGGAACTCTTGCAGGCTCCAGTTAGTTTGCATGGTCCTTATTGAATTAGATTGGAAAAGCACTGGAATTTGAAAGAAAAGCACAATGTGGAATCATGATTTTTTCCTTTTTATGTAGGCTTTTTGAAGGAGGAAGACTGTGATCTCTTTTTCTATGTGAATCATCAAATGACTAACAAAAATACAGGAAAAAATATTTTTTATCATTGCTGCCTTGACCATGATTCTRAGCTGAGATGAGCAGGCCTGGAGGTTGGGCTAAAAACTGGGCAGGAGTGAAGGTCCTGGCAGCTCCCGTGCATCTGGCATGGGAGCAGAGCCTGGAGTCCTGAGCAGGGCCCTGCTGGTAAAGGGGAGCTGCCCCTGCCCAGGGGGATCCCAGAGCAGCAGGGCTGCCCTTTGGCCATTTCAGCTAAACCCAGAAGGACTGCAGCAGGCTGAGGGCAAAGCTGTGTCTTCTTCATTCTCCTCTTCCCTTCCTCTCCAAGTCCTTACAGCCCTTGGTTGCTGATGATTTCTYTCTCTCTCCCTTCTAAGCAACCCCAAAATCAGTAGAAGTGCAACCCAACATCTGCTGTTTCCATCATCTGCTTACAAATTGCCCTTCCCCTCAGGGAAACCCATCAAAATACCTATGTGCACACACACACAGAGAACAAACTTCCAGTCCCACCAGGATAAATCTATTAAAATCACACATGTAACATCATCAAGCTCTGGTTTAAGCAGGGCAGGTGGAAAATGCCCTGCTGACCTAATGCCCATTAAAAAAAATATCTGTRCCTAGTGTCAATGGGCTGCTTTCTTCCTTCCCTTTCTTTCCTTTTCTTATCATTACTGTGCTTTCTCTTCTGAAGAAGTTCAGTGCTGCATTAAAGGGATTACAGGTTCTTTTCATCTTACCTCTTTTTCCCCCCAATTTTACTTCTTCCCAGCAAGCCTCAGGGGTTTTTTGGTTTGGGGGATTTTTTTTGCTTTTTTTTTTTTTCTTTTAAAGCAATTGATTTATTGCTCTTCCACCTGCTGGGAAAGATTGACCTGCCACTGAGCATCTTCAGACAGCCCTTCTTACGAGTCACTTGGGACTGAAAGCAAGCAGAGGGACAGGTTGAAAGGTGTTTTTTTCCTGATGCTATTTAYACTCTAAGGAAACAGAGATGGCATGTGCTGGTTTTATATAGCTGGATACACATTGTGTGTATGTGTACCTGCATCTTGAAATGAGGCTGTCCAAGGAGAAAAGACCTTTTATCTTTTTTTTTTTCTCCACCAACACCCTCTTAATTYCTCCAAATCTCAATTAAATCTGAGTGCACTTTTTGTCTTCACTCTTTCTCTCATGCAGTGCTTTTGGTGAATTTTTGCTGTGCAGCTTTGTTTTCACAAGTTTCAGGCTATGCTTTGTTTCCTGTGAAACATGAGGTGTGGGTTCCATCTGGAAACATGTCAATGGGCTTTATAATTTGTGGTTCTCTTCCTTTGCTGCTCTGTCTCTGTGTGCATGTCTGTGGCAGGAGACATGAGGAGGGCAGCAGTGCTCAGCCACCATGCAAGAAGTGAATGAGGAAGGATGCCCTTCRCCTCACTTCTGTTCAGTGCCAACTTGATGGACCATGGAGGCTCTTTAATTGTTCAGCATCTAAAGCCTGAAGAGATACTTCAGAGCAGTCTGGACAGGGCTGCCTTTTTTTTTTCCCCCTCCAGTTCCTGCCATCTTGATACCAACACTAAATTGTTTTGCCTTCAAAGGAACAAACCTGACATGCCAGGATGGTTGTTCTTCATCCTTTCTAAAGGATGAATCAGCCGGTACTGAATTTCCTCAGACACATCTTCTGCTTTCATGTGTTGGTCTGAAAACACTGACCTCAGCAGCCAGGCTCATTTATTCCACAAAAGGAGCAAAATCTGTCTATTCTTGTTTGAATTCAGTTTTAAAAGAATAAGATCTGGAATTAAAAGCAAATGATGAGAAAAAAAACAGGCCCTTTTTAAATTTGCTTTSTTACACCTAGTATTAAGGCTGTTTTCTCACTTGGTCATGCAACAGCTAAGGCCAAGTTCCATGGACATTGCCCTTGAAGTCTGTTAGTCAGTGTCACCTTTCATCATTAGGGGACAGCCAGAGATGCCACGTCTGAACCTTGGCAAGTGACAAAAGAGACCAATAAAGATTTACACACTGGCCCTGCTCTGAAGATGAATCAAATGTGGGGTTGACCCATCCTGTCTCATTTCTCCTGTCTCTTCTTGGCTGGGGGTGGTTTGGATGGAATTAGCTGATGTGAACTGCCAGGATTGGGAGRGGAGAGGTTCCAGAGCTGATTTCAGCAGCCGGATCCAATTTCTCAGCAGTTTTGTGTACAACTGGGCTGTGTTTCATCATATTCACTTTATTAAAATAAGTGTTACAAGAGGACTGCTCAGTGACAGAGTGAGGATTTTCCATTGCAGGCTCTGCAGTCTTTTCCTCCTTCCTGGCTCTCTTTCCATCTCTTGCAGTACCACACATGGGATAACTTTGCTTTAGAAATTATATTTTTTTTTCAAAAAGGCAGAGGCCYATGGCCTGCATGAGCAGGGTGGGATTTTAAGGATTTCTTGTTTGTTCCCTTTCTCTCTCCTCTGATTTTATCCTTTAATTYAGTGTTGTGAGTCCACAGGACCTACCAGGGAAACAGAATGAACTGGATCACATACAGCCCAATTCCCCTCCAAGCCCAAAGCAGCCCTGCTCTGCAGGGACTGCCTCTCTGGAGCATTTCTGGAGACCACACAAGCCAGTGAACAGTTTGTCTCGTTTCTTCTGCCTAAGCTTCCTTCACTCTGTGAATGTTTTGGTGAGGGTAGAGAAGACAAAAGGTGTTGGAGGAAAAGCAGATCACTTCCACAAGGCAAAGAAATCATGAAGAGAAGAGGAACTTTGGGGAGAAAAGACAAAAGTAATTCAGTAGTTTTTTTTCCTCAGGCTCCTCTTTCAGGTGAGAAGCCTGCAGTAAGTCTTGACCTAGTTCCCTGAATATCACAGAAGTGTTGAGGTAGGAATTGCTTCAGGAAATGTTCATGGGTGAGCGTTTCCCTGCCAGAAGGCAGCTGATCTGCTGGAAATGAGCTCTCCGCAGAAGTGTCTGTTTTGTCAGTGCTTTTGTTGGGAAAAGATGTCTAAAATCCAGGCTAGATATGAGAGGTCATGGCTGATGAATGCTCCTCTGAGATCTGGTTTCAAGTCTCTGCCATGTCCAGCCTTACTGCTGGCACTATTGTTTGTCCCCTTCCCTGCTTCTTATTTGGATTTTGGGGTCAGATCACTTCAAATAATAGCATCAGCTCTTGCTGTGGAACGTGGTTTTTCCTAAACTTCAGAAACTGCTGTGTAATGAAATCTTCCCATAAAGCTTCAGGAGAAACAACCCAGGACCACTCCAGTGTGGTCTGTCACAGTGCCTGAGGCATCCTTGCAGGTGATGAGATAGGGAGGGGGTGCCTGTGAGATGAGGTGGAGGGGAGGCAGTCTGGGGAGCTCGTGGCTCAGTTTTGGGTTGCCTGTAGTGGCACAAGAGGTTTGGCTACATGGCTAACGTCAGACTAGCCAAAGCCAAGATCCCAGCCAAAGCCAAGATCCTAGCTGCCACGTGTGTGGGGGTGCTGAATTGTTCAAGTTTCATCAAGGAGCCTGGGCAGGGGCTGTGTTTAGAAGGGAAATGTGTAGTTGCAGAGACAAGCTTGGGAGCCTTGCTGTTTTCCAGTTGGTCCCAGCAGAACATCGGGGAGCTCGTGGGTGCCCTGCCTGCCCTCCACACTGGTCAGGCTGCCCAGAGCAGTGGCAGGTCTGTCTGTCTGTCTGTCTGTCCTCCAGAAGGAGATGCCCTCAGTGAGCATCCTGCTGTTGCATGTGGAGACCATCTGAGAGCATGGCCTAGTTGCCTTAATTCCACTCCCTTGTGTGTGGAGAATGATTTGGGGACTACCAAGGTAATGTTTCATATTGTTTGGGAAACAAAATAGATTGATTGGGCTTTACAAAGCGAGCAACCTGCAAATGACCCAGCAGCTGGTTAGCAGCTGGGGCTAASCCACATTTCAGCAGTGAGGCTCTGGAAGTGCTGCCTTTCCCCAGAGTTTTGGTTCCCAGGGGGGACAGGATTGCCAGRGTGGCAGCAACAGCCAGAGCTTTGCAGCAGCTCTTTCCCTGCCCTCCTTTTCTGTGCAGCAAAGTCTGTGGAGAAAAGCAGGCTTGGTGCTGGTGGGTTGCCATGGAAAGAGCTGCCACRTTGCACAGAGTTCATACTGGAGTGTTTGGTGGCTGTTTCTTTTTGAGAGAAGAATTTTCACAAACATTATAAAACCAGGTGACCATCTAAATTAACACAAGCTGGTCACAGAATCAGAGTCTTTTGAAATTATATCATTAAGGGGTTTTTTTTTGTTTGTTTTTGTTCCTTCCCTTGGAAGGAGCACGCATGTGTTTTGGCCAAGAAATACTGAATATTAGTGTCACACTGGATTTTGGTGACTGGATGGTTGGAGCCTGTTTTGGAGCTCTGAGGAGAAAGCAGGAAGGAGGAGGGCTTGCTAGAGATGGTGGGGGTGAGCACAAGCCCTGGGCAGGCTGCTGCAGGCCGGGTCCTGACATCCCAGAAACAGGAGGAAAAGAAACCAAGTTTTAAAAAATTCTTTAAAAAAATACCCTTCAGTGAGAAACTGTTTTATGGAGCAGTTCTCCTCCTTTTCTGCATTTCTCAAGTATTGCTCAAGCATCATTGTTACAGTTTCTTCATCTGGAGGAGTATGAAGTAGCCCTCGGGGAAATGCAAGCACCAGGGAGACAGAGGCGATGCCTGCGCTGGCTCCAGCTCAGAGCCAGAGCTGGGAACAGTGAGCACACTGGGATTAAAGCCTCTGGGAGGAGATGGGAGGAGCCAAGTACTCGGTCATATTTAGGTGTTCTGATGGCAAATGCTTCCACTGGTTAGAAATAAATGAATGGGAGATTTAGCGAGTTCTTCTCGTGTTGTTTTCCTTGGCATTTTATTCCTCAATATAGTAATAAATTCTCCATGTGAAACATGGTTCCTTTTGGSGTTTGGGATTATAAGGGGTGTTTTGTGCCAAAGCATCTAGGCTGTGGATGGTCCAGATCAAGCTCAGTTATGAAAGTAGGGACTGGTTTGATCAGTATCCCTTGATGCTTAAAATGAGAAGTAGAAGAAACTAAACATGTTCTTTGTATCWTGTACTGTGGAAAAAATCTCCAAAGGCTTGGATTGTGCTAATCTCGCTGTATTTACAGCTGTGTTGATTCCCACTATTTTTTAATATATATCAGGTCTTACTTCCAAAGATCCTTTTTGCTCTCTTTTGCTGTATTTCCAGGAGAATCCCTGGTTCTTTTGAATTGAGATATTAAATAGTTTGTGAGTGATTCAGTAATMATTTCCTCTTTGTATTTCTGGAGTGAAACGAAAATGCAGAGACATTTACATCCTGCTAAATCCCACTTTTTTCCAGCAGCATAGTGTTGGGCTGTGCTCATCCTCTGTCCCCTACATCCCATGTTGGCATCTTTTCCCAGAGCTCCAAGGTGYTGGCAGCTCCTGTCCTGACCCTCATTTCAAGGGCCAGTTGAGGGAAAGGTGGGACAGGCTGAATTCAGAGCTGCTGCATTGAAAAAAGTTGTATATACGTGCACACACAGGCTGGCAGACCCAACACAAACAGAGGAATGTTGCACAAAGGAATCACATGCTGTTAGATGAGAACAGATCAGTCTGCCTAGTTTCTGGCCTCTTGAAGACAAGAATRTACCTGGAAATTGGAGACCCGTATATTCAGGTGGTCTTGTAGWATGTAGGTGGAAAAAGTTGTGTAGAAAGACTGAGGGCAGAACCCTGGCACTCACTCAGACTCCTCCTTGCAGCAAGTCTGGGTAGAATTCACCAGAATTAAAGGCTCCCAAAAGCAGTGGTTGCTCCCCACTGGCCTGCAGCACTGGAYAGGGGCAGAAGGATCCCGTGCTGGGGAGGGGGACATGTTTGGGTTTGTGGGGTGCAGTCACTGGGGGAGTGTTTCCAGCCCAGGCAGGGARGGCCAGCTCTGTGTGACAAGGGGGAAGGATTGCACTGTGCACTCAGCTTCTGGCACGGACAAAGGTCCTTTGTGGCCCCGCCAAATCCTCCCGGCAGCAGAGCTGTTACTGTGCACAGAGGGCAGTGGCTGTGCCCTGTGACAAGCTGCAGCAGCCAGGGTGTGCAGGGAGGAAGGGGAAGCTCATTTGGTCCCGTGATCTCCGGGGAAAATGGCGTTTGTGTGCCTGCCTGCCTGATGGGTGCTCATAGGGACACTGAAATGTTCATAGCCACCCGAAAGCTCAGCATCCTGTGGGGCAAGACAGGCCTTTTCCCCATAAGWAAGCACAGTTTTGAAAGGCTTTCTAACTGGGGGGGTTTTGCTTGGCTTTTGAGGGGGTTTGATTAAAAGTTATATTTACAATCAGTGATTTTCCCAAGGAAAATAAATATTTGATAGGGAGCGTATTTGGACAACTGAAGAAATTAGAATAGTGTCACTTAGTGAATAATTTCAAACASCTTTTGATTTCACATTTCATAGGGCGTAGAACATTTGGAACATCAGCGATGCTTCAGCTGGTTTCTGATGGCAGACAGGAGTTGGTGTCCTGGTCTTAGATGCCTCAAATGCCCAGTAAGGAAAGTGTCATGTAATCTGYAGTGAAGGGAAAGCATGCAAATGTTTCAAAAGGATCTTGCTGAACTCCTTATTTATTGCCTCTCGGCCTCTTCTATGGAACATGTGGTAGGTTCTCTGTCACACAGTTACACTAGGGTTACACTAGAACAAAGTGCTTTGTATGTGTGTCAGGACTGGGTGCTAAATAAGAGAAGGAGAAATATTGAAATACACTTTGAAAACAAAGTGCTGAGACAAAACTTGAAGGTAATGAGGGTGAAATTATATGTAGGGGTGATCTGAGTGGGAATTGCAAGAGATGAAGTACAGCAGATGTAGTAAAACAACATCAACGGGCACAGCATGTGACTCAAATGACAGAAAACAATGTAACTAAGTGTATTTTAGATGGTCACTTTTTCAGCATTTGACCTCACAGCTGACTAAGGAACTGACCAAGGAATAATGTGATTTGTGCTAGGAATGCTCAGCTTGTATCACCAACAAGCAGGAAAAAAAAAAGTGTGCTCTTGACTGCAAATGGTGTGGGTCAATTCATGCAGGGCCTCCAGAGAGAAGGGAACAAGTGTATTGATGGTGCCCACAGACTCTGCGTGAGATGGGATTGTCACAGGAAGATCTCTATCACATGGGAACCCTCCCTAAAATACTTGTTTTTTCCAGAATTTTGGCAAAAAGTGTAAAGGGGAAGAGTTACTGAACTTTAGGATTCAAGCAGAGGAGGAGCAGGAGGAGTTGGTGTGGTTTGCTAATGCTCTGCTGTGCAGCAGCTGCAGAGGAAGGGAGCTTTTCTTTTGTGTAAGGACGGGGGGAGGTTTAGCAACCTTGGTTGAGAAGCTTCTCTCTTGTATATGTGCACCTGGCCCAATGAGTGATTTCTGAGAGAAGGCAAAAGAGTTCAGACCTTTTATCTTTAGACTTTTGCTTCCTCCCATGAGCCTCCTGATGAAACTTGTGGTGGTTTTGTGACTTATGTCCCAGCAAAGAAGCACCAAATCTAAGAGTACCAGCTGCTTCTGCAGGGGCTGTTAAATGTTTTCCACTTGTGAGCTGGGAGGGTAACCTGAACTTACTGGAGATTGGAGCAGTAACCAAAAACCTCAGTGCAGTTTCCAGCCCTGCTGAAGACCTTGGGTAAGGCATGATTTTTGCACTCTGATACCCAGTTTTGGTGGCAGCAAGCTGTAAATTGGGTTGGCTATTTAGCAAAGCCTCTGCCATGTTCTCTTCRTGCCTTAATTGCCCATTTGAGCAGTGGGAATAATAGCAGTGCCTTAACTCACAAGCCTGCTGTGAGGATAGGGATCTTAACAGCTGTAAAGCCTCCAAATATTGGACCAGTGGGATCCTCTGATCACCACGGGTCATTAACTATCTAAGGCAGGCTCCTACGTGAGGGGAAAGGACCTAAAAAAAATACTTGTTTTACATGGTGGGTGGAAGTCATGTCACTGCTTTTAGATGCTCTAAATGTGGAATTTACAGTTTTCACCAGGCCACTTTTAAAACAGCCTTTTCTTTAAGCAAGCAGAGCACAACAAAAGGTAATGTACACGACAAGATGAGAGTGAGTGAAAATTGCTTACAGCAAGATATTTGCAGTGCCCCTCATTTGAACCAAATCTGCTCATCGCCAGGAAGCTGRGGAGATCAGACTGATGCAAAGCACTGCCTATGGAATTCTCCCAAGCATCTCACTCCTCTTAACCAGCAGCAGCCAACTTTGCGATGTGCTGCTTTTTGTCTCTGTCTTGGCTAGGAGCTTGGGGTCTGGCTGTAGTCATGACAAAGTTGAGTCAGGTTTGAGAAAGGAAATGTCTTCCTAGAAATATTGGGGTTCACCTGTACCACAGGAGTCTCCTAATAGAGCAGGTCACTGAACTGTGTGAGTTAGGCCAGCAGCTGACTCTGTGTGCTTAAAATTGGAGCTGCCCTGAAGTGCCTTGGACACCAGATTTGTTTGGTACCCCCTGGCTGAGTTTGGAGGTCACTGGGTGCTCAGGTCCTGTGAAAAGTCGTGTGGCAGTTTCCAGGAGTGGTCTTGTTTTGAAGGAGGTGTGTCTGAACTCCTGCTTATGGAGGTGTTGAGGTGAAACATTTCCATTTCATTGCTGTGCAGGTGTTCAGTGTGGTGGGCTTCAAGACACATCTTTGCACCCCAAACCCAGCTTTTGGGCTTCCTCCTTCAATAGSATCTGGTACTGTAGCTCAAGAGTTTCCATTCAGGAAATGGGTACTTCTGGTTGTTACAGTTTATAAGCCAGACTTGATGTTTTAAAAGGCAAAATTACCATGTACTGAAGCTTTCCCCAGTAGTGCAGAGGTTCAGACTGTGTMAGCAGTGTCAGTGAAGACAACTTGAAGCAATAGTTGTTGAGTTCACCAATGTGTGGGTGAGTGGGTAGGGAAATGGGACAAGAGAGAGCAGCAGTGCTTGTGGGCCACAGGTAAAACCATCCTGTGGCAGGAGACATTATGCTGCTCTGCTTGTAGTGTGTTATCCTCCAGTCTGTGGGTCTCACTSGGGAATGGGAAGCTATTGGGGAGGGAGGAAAGAGGTGCAGTGATTCATCAGCTGTACAAATCACAAACCATCTGCCTTTTCTCATACATGGTGAGTGAGTCAAACAGGGAGCTGTGCAGCTATAGACATGCAGGTTACTAATGTTTTCTGTTAATTCCTGAGCTCCTTCCTCTCTCCTGGGAGTTCCATAGACTCTTTCAGTGCTGCAGTTGTGGTGCATGAGRCTGATGGTCAGGCTGCTTCCCATACTGGACAAACAGAGTTGGCCCAAACCTCCCAGAGGTGCATGTGCTGCTTCTCTCRCTGAGACATGACATGCTGGTGACAGAAGTTTCTTCTCTTCTCTTTTACCCTCAAATCTAAACCCTTCTTAGAAGTGGTCACCAAAACAGTCTTGTGGCCTTAGCCTTCTCTCCTTCCCCTCCATCAGGTCCTCCAGGGGCTTTTCCCATTTTCTGCTGTAGTGTGTGCCATGTACATGTCAGAGCCAAGACATGCAGGGCTCTAGGGGCTACTTCTTGAGAAGTGAGAACTCTTGGGGCTTTTTTTGAGAAATTTAGAGCTCATTTCTACCTTGCAGCCTTGCAAGAGGGACACCTAGAATGTGCATGTGATTGTTCTTTTGTTTTCCCCATGGCAATTCACCTGCAAAAGTGTTTGAGTGCCTTGATAATTTTATTTTGGAAGTAGTTGACACTCATCTGACTAAAGGCAGGGTGCTGTGGTTCCCAGAGCAGAAGAATTTGAGAAGAGAGCCAAGTAGTGTAAGAAGTACTAAAGCAGGAAAACTGCACTGTTGCTTAAGTTTTGTAAGCAAAGTAAAAAAATTGAGTGTCTTGATTYTGTCACAGCTCGTGTTCTTTCTGCTTTGGAAGAATTTAACTGAGAGTGTCTCTATAGTAACAATAAAATCTGAGGAGAAAAAATACAAGATAATATATAAAATATATAGTTACACTGGAAATGTGTACAGCTGTTCCTTGTCTCGGTGGCAGTGTTATGGAATGACAGATGACATGAAGGAAAAAGTGGACCAGATGTTGCTGTTAAGATATTTGATCTAAACAAATAAGAAATTATTACTAAAAACTGTTCCAAGCAAAGAATACTTATTTTAACATATCCACCATTTCCTAGAAAAAATACTGCTCTTTAAAGTGTATCTGAAAAGAAGTTCAGCTGAACATTCTAACAGGATAAACTATTTTTTTCTGCATAAAATAAAAGATATCCAGATACATTAACCTACTAAGCAGAACAGATAATTTTTACTTTGTGTCTGTGAGTCTCTTGTCCTCCTACCACATCGTGCTGGATGAAAACTCAATATGAAAAATTATTTATATCTAGTGACTTTAATTTAGTCCAATGATGAGAGCTCAATGAGTTGCACAGACAAGTAATTAAACTTATTAGAATGAATGTTTTTATAGCTTTTCTGTTTCTCTGGTAAGAAGTCTGTTGATCTTTATTTCTCTCTTCTGAACATGCAAGTACCCACCCTAGGAGTAAACACTGAACACACCACTGATTAAAGGAGATAATTTTGACAGGGTACCTGACTCCTGTTTTGGAGCTTGCTGCCCCTGGAAGCCGCCAGTGGAGGCTGTTGGACAGAGGATCGGCCCCTCTGGGGTGTTGAGAACATTTGCTGATGTACCTGAGTGTCCCTTGCTTGGGTTGTTTGTTCATCATCTTGCTTGGAAGAGCTCAGTTTGTATTCCTCCCTCCCAAAGGAGAGAGCAAGGCCTCAGCAGGGCATCCACCATCACCCTCTGGGTTTGGAGGCACAGCCAGGTGCCACTGGGATTTGGGCTCCTTTTGTGTCCCTGAGCATCTGTGACTCCAGAGCAGGGCAGCAGCCAAGCCAGGTGTCCAGCAGTTCGTGGGTGCCTCTGGCAGGAGCTCACACTGCAAGGAACAAAAGCTTTTCCCAGACTGCACCAGCTTCACAAACCAGTGGGAGCTGCAGTGACCACAGTTGCCCACGTGTCCCTTTTTGTGTGCAAGCTGTGGGTTGCCAGCCCTTTTTCTGGAGGAGAAAGCAGTGGCTGGGGAGGAGGGAAACGTGGATTTTGTCCCCACCTTGGCACTCCAGTGCTCTCCCTCCTGCTCTGGTGTGTGCCCTCCTGGAGAAGGACCATCTCCTGCCTTCACCAAGATTATGACCATGTCTTAGGTGGAATAAGTGASTGTTGCTACAATATAAGTATTTTTTCAGGGCATGAAGCAGTTTGTAAAGTGCAGTTTCTAATCATGAGTAGATTTTTTTTCAGAAAGCAAAAAAGCTAGTCAGGCCTAATCTAGTTTTTAGCAACTGAATTAATCCTGCATTTAAAAAAAGGCAAAAAAAGTACAATCCAGTGATTGCAGATTGGTACTTATAATAGAAAATTCACAGCATGCAATCTTCAACTTCACTTTTCTGGGGAGAGGTTGGCCTCTTGTCTTCATACCACCATTTTCCCCACATCTTTGGCTTAACTGCAGCTTGAATGAAAACATTTTAGTTCAAAAGAACAGCCTGTTAGTGTACTCTGAAATAAGCCTATTGCATGGTGCTGCCACACAGCCTATTCTGGTGAAGCCTACAAAGGKTTTTTTTCCCCAAAATACCTGTGTYTTTCAGAGTAAGTTTTTCTGTCTCTACACAGTGGTCACATCACAGCTGAGCTGTTAATGTTAAGAGGCAGCTTTCATGTGAGTAATTTCATCGTGCAGTTCTCTGGGATTTTCTACAGCTGTTGGTGCCTTTTAAAAACCCTTTCATTCTACCCTCAGCCCAGCAAAACTTTTGATTCTTGTTTTATCCTTGTGTTTTAACAGAGTCTCTYAGTGACTGTGCTGTGGGGAGGTGCAGGGCAGAGGGGGGATGTGTGCTGGGTTTGCTCCTGGTCCCATTCATGTGTTGGCATTCAGTTTCACAGGACTTGCTGCTGGGGAAGTCAGGAGTTCCAGAGGCACTTTGCTTTGCTGATCACCTTTGAGAGGCTTRAGTCTCTGATCCTTTAAAGAAAGAAAAGTTATCAATTGCTGCTTTCCTGTAGAAAAATACTCATGGTCACAGCATCCTGTTACAGATATCTGTGTGGGATTTTTTTATAATTAGAGATGTCTAAACCAACGTATGCAAACTTTCAATTTTATTTTTTCATGTCTGCAAAAATTATTGCTATAACAGTCTGTATACCTCCCCTTTAGGGGGGATTTATCCAGCTTACAAAAAACTGTAGCGGTGTTGGAGCTCTGTCTGGTCTGACTTAAATGCTGTTTTAAGAGCTCTGCCCTAATTCACAAACCCTGCCTTTCTTTCTGTGTGGGTTTGTTGGGTTTTTTTTGTGAATCATTACAGTCACAATCATGCAGGAATTATTTGCCCTTGTTTGCTTCCACTTACTCTTCTGTATGTAATTAAGCAATGCTCTTAAGTGTTTTATCACAGAGGAGAGCAACAGCATGTTTTTTGCTGTGCTTGCTGATGTGCTTTTTGATATTAACTGTAGCAGCTGCATGCTGAAAGCAGTTGTAAGGAAGGAGGAACATCACCCTAGGCATGTTTCTTTTTTTGCACTGTGAAATGTGAATCTCCCCTCTCATCCTTATGCTTGTAGGAGAAAAACGTTACCAAGCTTTAATGAACGTGAGTTCAGCATCTCTGGGGGTGAGCAGGATGGCAGCTCTGCCCTGTGCTGCTTCTGTTTGCATTGCTGCAGCCCTCCTGGACAAGGAGCAGGTGGTCAAGGYGGGTTTATGATGCTGTCAGGTAATATCAGTTAGTTTCTGCTCTGCTCTGAACTTGAGCATGACTTCTGGGCAGCCACACAGTGTTAAAATCGGAGACACACAGAGGGACACAGCATTTGCATCCAGGGACCCCCAGGCTTGGAAGGCTGTGAGAGGAGATGGCTGAAAATATCCAGGAATGAGCAGAGTCACTGGGGTCCCTCATGGTGTGGTGGGTCACATGTCCTGGAAGGGGTGGCAAATTCTTCAGCCCAGGAAAAAGGATGGTGCAGGTGATGTCTGTGCCTTAAAGGCAAYCTGCAGTGTTTGCAAGGTGTGTATGCCTTAAAAGCAACCTGCASTGTTTGCAAGGTGTSTRTGCCTTAAAAGCAGCCTGCAGTGTTTGCAAGGTGGGGATCAGCAGCTGGACGCTGCCTGCTGTCCAGGGGCACAGTCTGGCATCTCTGTTGAGCTTTGCTGAGATCCACTTGCTGAAATAAAGTGGGATGGTATTCCAGAAGAAGCAAGGGGCTGAACACTTTGTGCCCAACAGGTCCTTGCTGGTGAGCTCTGTGCTGTTCCTCCTCTGTTACTGCTGCTGTGTCCTCAAGCTGGGGAGGGGGTGTGGGAAAGCTCCACAGAGGAGTTTTTACCTTTGTGCTATTAAATGTCATCTTCAGACAAGGGGGGTGTGGGTGTTGAATYACAAGGGTGTAATTTGCTGTTGCTTGTCCTGTGTAGCAGAGAGGATGCTGATGGTGGAGACTGAGCTCCTGAGCAGTGAAATAAAATGTTTCCACCCTCTTCAAACATCAGCCGGCCCTTGCAAATGAGCMCTGCTATGTATTTGTGTGCTTATTTGCAGTTATCCTCATGCTGGTGGTTTTCCCACTGTTCATTTTCAAATGAGGCCAGGTGCTGGGAACTCTCTGCCAGCACAGGGTAAAGCAAACAATGCAGCAAGATGAAAAAATAAAGAATGATTTTATTGGCAAATTACACAAGTGTCTCTAAAGTGTTTGGGTTTTTTCTGKTTTTTTCTGTTTGTTTGTTCTTAAAAGTGAGGTTTATCTGTGAAAAGTAAAGATCCATTTGCACTGCCTGGGAGGTTCAGCCTCTTTCTTTACTCCAGCCCTTGGCTGAAAGCAAGGTGCAGCACAAAGCAGTGATAATTCTGATGCACTTTTTCCTTTCTGCTAAAATTAACATTTTCCATTATTTTAAATTAGACATACCTTCAAATCTGGTTCTCTTTAGACAGCCTTTTCCAGACTCATTCATGTTTTGTGGTATAAAGGAAAACAAGCAGCATCTTTCCCTATCTCCCCCTTGGCCCACCACTTCTCCAGCTCACAGGGTTTTGAATGATGCTTTGTGCAACTGAGCTGTGTCCAGGTGCCATGGAAAATTCCTGCTCTGCCACCAATTTGAAGGAGCCTATGGGAACAGCAGTGCAGAAAAYGAGTTCAGTTTCTCCCCAAATATTTGCCTTTTGTTGTGGTGGAAGTAGGGTGTAAAATTTAGCTATGTGCACAAGGTAAAGATGTGAGAAAGTGAAAAGATTTCAATATTCAGCAAGAGAATCCTTTTGGATTTGTTTTTGTCATCCCTTAGCTTGCACTGTAGAGTTACCTTTTGCTGATGGAAGGTGGCATTGCTACACAGGCAAGCATTTTCCAGTGCCAGCCAGGCCTAAAAGCCCTGTTTGTTTTTCCTGTGTGATTCTCTGCAGTTTCCCCAGCCTGGGGCCAGGATAGGAAATCTGGCATTTCCTCAGTTAAGCACAGAGTTGCCATTAAGATCCCACTTCATTCTCTTGTCAGRTGCTCTGTAGCTGTTTTAACAGGAGTTCCATTGATCAGAGGACTCTGGCTGGATTATTTCATTATTTAAACAAATTTCAGAAATTAAAAGAAGACAGGTTAGGCCCTCACTCATAAGTGCTGTGACACACTTGTGGAGAGATAAATTTAAAAGAAGGCATTGCTTCTGACTTGTGTGCTCCTGTCCTGGATGGCTTTGCTGAAGCAGAGCAGATTGAAAGTTTTTGTTCCTGCACACAGGTTTTCTGTGGTTTGGTTTAAACCTCATTCACARTGACAGAATCTGCTTGGAGCCAAGCACTTTTGTTTTTCACCTGGTTGCCTTTTGCTGCTTTGTGCATTTGTTCATTTAAAAAGAAAATTTAAGAAATTAGATTTTTTTTTTCTTTCAACTCCCTGCAGTATGGGGAGGCAAGAGATGTGGCAGGTGAGCTGGAGGGATGAGGAYTCTTCCCTCCCCATGCCCAGTGAGGACACAGTGAGCTCCCAGGGCAGCTGCTGACATCACCCTGCACCTCACTCCTGGGGGGTCTCCACAGTGGCAGCAGTCCAAAAATAGAGGTTATTTGTCCACAGTCCTGTCCATCACAAACTATAAGGAGAGCAGGGCCAGCTTTGGGGATGGAGGTTGACCTGACCGTGGTGCAGCCCCGCGCTGAATATCAGATGTGGGTTTGGCCCTGGAAGGAGTGCGTTCCTGTGGACAGGGCTCAGGGGGTCAGGTGCAGCTCAGGTTGCCACCAGGATGTGCCAGTGCCTGAGCCTTGCCCTGGAGGAGCTAAAGTGGGATCCTTTACCAGTTCTGTCAGGAGTAACACTGCATATTTAAAGTCTGCTGGGCCTTTGATTTTCTGGCGAGTGGCTCACGTTTGAAAGCTGTGAGATGCTCTTGATGCTTTCTCTAATGTTCTGGGATGAGCTGTGGCAGTTCCTGCAGATGTACATGATGCGCCTCCCAAAAGGTGGATGTGGTTTTGGGTGGGGGGGGTCCAGTCCTCCTTTAGAGCTTCCTCTTGCTTTATCCCAAATGACATCCTTACTTGAGGTCCTGCTTGGAGAKCCCAATAAACTCTCCTTGCTCAGGAAAGTGTTGAGCTTCTCCTTCTCCCCATCATTCAGGGTGTGGGTCAAAGGGACAAAGACAGTCTGTAGCTAGTTATGAGTGCCCAAGACTACACATCAGAGACTAAAAGTCATTTGTTTCTCTATTGACCTCTAAAAAGAAGCATTTGATTTGTGCTTGATTTCTGTGGTGCAGCATGATTCTCATGTGGCAGAAAAAACTACTCAAAGTGTAGGGTTAGAAAGCCAGCAATTAGACATGCAGAAAACCACTCACTGGAAAGGAAGAAGGAAGAGAAGAAACAATCTGTACAATTTTYTGGAAAATCTGTAGCAGACAGATTTTTTCATCTTTCCACACAYTTAGATATGTTTTTAAGGGACCTTGGCCCTTTCTCTGTATCAGAGCATCCTTGTTTGAGGCCTGTCCTCATAAGAGTTGGGATCTTGGTGCAGCAGACAGTTTGCTGAGCTTCCAGAGACTGGGGAATTCAAAACAWTTAGTCTGGCTTTTAAGAAACCTTTGATTGATTCAAAGCTGTAACCTAGATGTTTCTCCTTCTCCATTCTTTCTCTTCCATCACATTCCTTTATGCTCCTAGCTTTTTCTTACTGTGGAGGTGGGGGGAAGTTCAGTGAAATATAAATAAGCCTTGCTCTGTCTTTGATGTCCTTTGAATTTTCTTCCTTTTGCTGATGCTGCCACATGAATTTTGCACGAGGTCATACATTAAAACAGGAGCAGACCATTAGGTGCAGCTGTGGCCTGGGAGRGAGAGCAAGACTGAGAGGAGCATCTCAGGAGCCAYGGCTCCATCTTCATTACCCTGGCCAGGACGCTGCCTTGCACCTCCCTTCCCTCATCTAAGAAAGTCAGTATCACMAATGTTGTGGCATCTGCAGGGAACAGTGAGATCACCTTCACCCTGTTCACAGCACCAGCTGGGCTTGTAAAGCCCATTCTGMCCCTGTCTCTCTCATCCTTTGACCTGTTTCAGTCAGATTTGGTATAAGGGAAGAAGCCTCAAAGCAAATTAATT
This sequence comes from Cardinalis cardinalis, assembly GCA_014549065.1. Lineage (NCBI taxonomy): Eukaryota > Metazoa > Chordata > Aves > Passeriformes > Cardinalidae > Cardinalis > Cardinalis cardinalis. The sequence continues at coordinate 1,340,641 of JACDOX010000058.1, read as the reverse complement.
TTCTGCAAGCACAGTTGAAAATGGGTGATCAGGAAGATGGSCATTGGGAGAGTTGTGTGTTTGTCTCTAGCTTCGGATCCCACCTGCAGTGGGACACAACAAGTCACAGATCACAGCCACATTATCTGTGGCTGGATAATTGTGAGGTGAAGCAGAAGGGGAATTTTGAAGGAATATATGGAAATACAGAAAACATTCAGTGTGATSCAGTTCAATGATAAATCGGCACAAATATACAGAAAACCAGGCATCATTGCTTTCACTGTTCTTCTGTTTGTTTATCATTAAAAGGCAGAAGGAAGAAAAAAAGGAAGTAGAAAAGGAAATGTTGGCTCAGAGGCAAATGCTTTGGAGAATGGTGGTGACAATGTTGGTGGTCCTCGGTTAGGGGGAAATAGCACTGGGTCACCCTGACCAAGGCAGAGCCATAAATAAGCCAGTGGRCAGCCCCATCCCTGTTTCATAGAGCTCAGCAGATGTGCTCTGTTTCCCAGGGAAGCTCCTGGAGCTCAGATGCACCCTTGGAGGTCAGCCAGGTGCTCTGGTGCTCCCCCAAGCGTGCAGGAGYGTGCCTGGGCTGTCAGGGCTGGGAGCTGCAGGGGTGGCAGTGGCTGTGAGCACAAAGCACTGGGCAGCTGTGCAGAGGCACCTGCTCCATAGTAAACATGCATGGGATCTTCTCCAGGGTGTGTTTGGTGTTTCACAGCCTGAGTGTCACCAGAGCCTTACCCGAAGGCGCTGCGTGGTGAATCYGCACACGGAGCGTTCCGTGGATGGGGAATTGCTTCCTGCTGGGTTTTGTGTGTAGAGCTGGGAGCTGCCATCCCTGCTCTTATTCCCAGCTGGGGCTGCTTCCCCTGGCAGTGTATGGTTTGAGTTTCCATTTGTACAGGAGTGGAATGATCTGTGACAGGCAGAGCAGCAGCTSTGGAGAGCTGCAGAGTTCCTGAGCTGCAGACACGGGCGAGGAGCTGGAGGCTGCTTTCACAGGTTCTCCCATGGAGCCCAGGCTCCAGGGAGAGGAGCAGATACAGGGACAGCACTCAGGKTGCTGTAAAGTCTCTGCTGATGTTGGATGTGTCCAGATGTGAGTGCAGTGATATTTTATTTTGTTAGATCTCCRTGTCTTTGGTTCTGGATTCAGCTTATAATTTACAATATTCACAATAAGCAAATGTGCATTTGGTTAGACATAAGATCATGGTTTGGCTTGGAAATGATCTTTAAAGTCTGTCCCTCCTGCAAGGGGTAAGGGTATCTTCCATTGGATCTCTAGTTCAAATTCTCCATTTAGAACACTTATGCAGAACTCAGCGCAGGCCTGACCCACTCTGCAAATCTCCCCTTTCCATCCTCCTCTGGTTTGTGAGCACCAGTGTGTCTCCCACTCAATTCCAAGAGCTTCTTGATTGTTAAATCTGAGTTTTCCATCAAGACTGTAGAAGTATTGTGAAAMCAGAGACCATCTGAGCAGGAAGAATAACAAATTTGGATCAGTGATAAATTTTAAAAAGCATCTTGTCAAATAGGGAAGTGACCTTTTTATCTTTTTTTTTATTAATTGCACTCTTTTGACAACTAAATTGTTCTTTTTCCCTCCATCCAGTCCTGATGAGCGTGTGTAGATCCTAAAAAAGCTGGTGTAATTTTTCTTTGTGCTTCTTCTGACTGATGTTTGCCTCCTATCCTTCAGAAAATGCATGTTACCAAATTCTTGGATTTGGGAACTTTCAAAAGTGCTTCAGCATTAAAGATAAAGCTTTAAAATGTTTTGGTTTTTTAATTCTGTAGGGAATGACATGCACAAGTTGGGAYATTATCAGTAGGGTCACAGAAAGGGACCCTCTTTAAAAGAAGTCTGAGGGCTTCTATGGCCTTTGGTAGCTGTTTCTGTCAATGTTGAGTGAGAAGTGGTGTTTTAAGGAAACTTCTTGTCTGGAAAAGACTTGATAGGCCTCCACAAATCTGCTGTAGTTTCCTGCTGCAGTTTCTTTCAGCCCACCTTTTCTCAAAACACAGACCTTTGCAAGTGTTGATTTACGTGAACTCTTCTTTCTGCCACTACTTYTACAACCAAGGCAGATCCTATAGCTTTATTTAGAAATCACCCATTATTAGTAAGCATAATCATTTAGTAGTCATATTTACAAGGTAAGTGACAGTGGGAAGTAATTAAGTTTAATATAAATCACACTCAATTTCAAATCTGCAGGCTTCAAAATAGTAATTAATAGAATTGCAGCTTCTATAAAAAGATGCAGTATTTATAGTACTATCTTCTTCTTTTCCTAACTAAACACATTGAGTCTAGTGGAAATTAAAATTCTCTGTCTGTTCATCTTATTTGTTCCAGTCATTTTCTTCCTGTGGTGCACTTCATTGCGAATTACCCATGACTTTTTTCTTTTTGGGGAGATTGTTGACTCTTAAAATGATGACGTGAAGGAAGAAGAGTTCGGCAATATCCAAAACATGCACATGCCTTGCAAATGCACACACCTTGAGCTGTGGCTTTCTGCTGTATCTGTGTTTTATTGATCAGTGGCTAACAATGTGTGCTTTGTTTCACAGGTGTCATGCAGCTGACAGGTCTGCTGGTGAAGCTGAGGGTCATAGCCAGGGCAGAAACTCATTAAACAAAGCACAGTCAAATAATCAGGGAAGTTTGGAGCTGTTTGCAAGATCTCTGAGTTGGTTGCYCACCCTGTCAAAAGAAGCCACCACCCGGGACGCAGCACACTGCCAGCAGCTGCCATGGCCAGCAAGAGAAAGTCCACAACTCCCTGTATGGTGCGAACCTCTGAAGTTGTGGAGCAGGAAGGTGCCGAGGGCGCAGAGACTCCCAAAGACAAGGGGACTGGGGCAGCACAGCAGGACTCCAAAAAAACCTGGCCTTCAGAAAACTCAGTCAAAGACTGCGAGGTGGTGGAGGCAAAGACCCCGGGTGAAAATCAGTCTAAGAAACCCCAGGGTGGTTATGAGTGTAAGTACTGCCCTTACTCCACACAAAACCTAAATGAATTCACAGAGCACGTTGACTCTCAGCATCCAAATGTCATTCTCAACCCCCTGTATGTCTGTGCTGAATGCAACTTCACAACCAAAAAATACGATTCTTTATCTGACCACAACACAAAATACCACCCGGGAGAGACTAACTTTAAACTGAAATTAATTAAACGCAATAATCAGACCGTCCTAGAGCAGTCTATCGAGGCTGCCACCAACGATGTCACTGTCACAAGCAGTGGGCTGGAGAACCCAGAGTGTGACGATTCACTTCATGGGGGAATCAGCGCAAATAAAGCACCCGTGATGAAGCTGGGAAAGCCTAAAGGGGAAGCCAAGAAGGGATCTAAAAAGCCAGAGGAGGGAGTTACAGAAAACCACGTGGATGGCGCTCTGCCCCGCATCATCACTGAAGCCACTGAAGCGATTGCCTGTATAAATGGAGACCTCCTCCATGATGTGTTAGCCCATGTTATGCCCTCTGTACAGCTGCCACCAAATATCAACCTTGTCCCCAAGGTCCCGGTCCCTCTGAACAGTACCAAATACAACTCTGCACTGGACACTAACGCAACCATGATCAACTCCTTTAATAAATTTCCTTACCCAACACAAGCAGAGCTGTCGTGGTTGACGGCAGCATCCAAACATCCCGAAGAACAAATCCGAATCTGGTTTGCTACGCAGCGTTTGAAGCATGGTATAAGTTGGTCTCCTGAAGAAGTGGAGGAAGCAAGGAAGAAGATGTTCAATGGTACTATCCAGGCAGTTCCCCAGACCATCACCGTCCTGCCAGCTCCCTTGGCAACTGCAAAAATGCCACAGCCCATCATYCAGACAGCTTTGCCTTGTCAGATACTGGGCCAGACTGGCCTGGTTTTGACTCCTGTGTCAAATGGTTCGACTGTTTCCTGTTCACCAATTACCCTTGCTGTTGCCCCAAACCAGGGCCAAAAGAGGACAATACAGACCTTATCAAGTGCCCCAGAGGCCAAGCGTCCTCACGTAGTCCAGGTGCCTGAGATTCCTGCCAAGGTGACTGCTGTTCCAGTGACCCCAGCCAGTGAGAGGAAAAAGACCAAGGAGCAGATAGCAGAGCTGAAGGCCAGTTTCATGGCAAGCCAGTTTCCTGATGATGCAGAAGTCTACCGGCTTATAGAGGCAACAGGTCTTTCCAGGAGTGAGATCAAAAAGTGGTTCAGTGACCACAGGTACAGAAGTCAGAGGGGCATTGTGCAAATTCCTGGTGATGCTTTAGGGAAAGATCAAACAGCACCTTCAGCTGCTCGACATGGCCGGTCATTTCACCCATACACAGATCTTACTCCCCAGAGATTCAAAGAGAAAACTCAAGAGCAGCTTAGGGCCCTTGAGGAGAGTTTCCTAAAATGCTCTTTTCCTACCCAGGGAGAATTGGACAGGCTTCGAGTGGAGACTAAACTGAGTAGGAGGGAGATAGATTCATGGTTCTCTGAGCGGAGAAAGATAAGGGACAGCATGGAGCAAGCTGTCCTGGACTCGATGGGATCATACAGAAAAATTAAGGATCAAGGAACTCCCAATGGTGCAATAAGCCAGGCAGAACTTCTGACTAGCTCTCAGCTCCCTGGTGCTTTATCTGGGTCCTCCACCACACTGAAGAAAACRCAAGAGCAGATTCATCTCTTGAAAAGCACATTTGCAAGGACCCAGTGGCCATCSCCCCAGGAGTATGACCAGCTGGCATCTCAGACTGGGCTCACGAGAACTGAAATAGTTCGCTGGTTCAAGGAAAACAGGTCTTCACTGAGAACAGGGTCACTTAAATGGATTGACCAGTACCAGCAGCAGTGTGCTGGTGACGGTCATAACAAGCAAAGCCAGAAAAAGAGCTCAAAACACATTGAGAGTCCAAAGAATGGTAGTGAGGTGTCTCGGCAGCATTACCAGGAGCATAAAAAACTGAATGAAGAGAATGGGGGGAAACCGGTGGTGAGAGCAAAAAGAGACTGTGAGCCACTGAAGGACTCTTTGTTGGGGAATCAGGCAGAGGGGATGGACAGGCTGGAGTGCAGCAACAGCCACGATGGCCACGGCAGTGAGGAGAACGAGGAGCCAGCAGAGGTGAACTGGGTGGAGGTGACGGTGGGCGAGGACGACGCTGCCTCGGACTGTATGGACAGCTGGAGCCAAACAGCCCCCACAGAGGGCCACACAGAGCTGCCAGACTTGGACTCTGAAAGTATATCTGGAGACAATTCCCACGTATAGACAGGTAATGCCGAGGGTGCCCTGGTGCTCTGAGCCTGCCTTTGGCAGGGTGTGCTTCCAGCGTTCTGTAGCCCTGCTTCAGTGTAAATCCCTGGAGCCCATCCCTGCCGGATGCTTTGTGCCTGCTGGATGCCTGAACAAAAGGGAGACCCATTCTGCTTGTAAATTAACGCCAACTGCATGATAGAGGAGGGCTTAGTGCCATTTGCCTTGTTTTTTGTCTTCTTGTGGGTCAAGTCCTGGATAAGGGAGGTTTTCATAATTTTTTTTTTTGCAATAAATGATTAAACCTTAAAACTTTCTGTCTTTAAACAACCTATGTGTACTTTACATAGAACATGCTAGCTGAGCCACACGAAGAAATAGTAAGTAACACTAGCTGCTAGTATCCCCTTGCTGAGAGATCACTGACTAGAGGCTGTGCCTGTTTTTGCATCTCAGCTCCTTCCTTTGCAGCGTCCTGCCATGTTGAAAACAAAAGGTCACTGGGGGAAGGGCCTAGGACACAGATGCCTCTTTATGCAAAAGCGAGCCAAAAAAAAAAAAAAGAAAAAAGTGGGACTGAAGTGGCTCATGCAAATGTGTTTTCTTCCTCTTGCAAGTGAGAACTCTCTTCAGTCTAGCTTTGTTCTGCTTGCTCTCACTAGAGGCTTAGGAAATGCCCCAGACTAAGCTGTGTGGGTGTTTAGCAGCTCTTCTTCACAGGATCTTGAATTTAAAAGCAAGCTGCAGGGCCTGGCTTTAAGGGGGGGGTGGGGGGTTGTATGATCTTTCTCGATGCAAAAGGACTTGTTATTTGGAGAGCTRAAACCTATTTCTGATCACAATTGCACAGGTGGAAATCTGGAACAAGCACTGTCAGTAATTCTTGCATGTTGAATTGAGTTCACTGGAACCTGTAACATTTTGTGCTCAGTAAACCTGAATCTGGAGTTTCCTTAAACCACAGCTTTAGAGCTTATCCAACAGAAAATTCAGCATTCTGCATTAAAAAGCRTAGTGAGAGAAACCTGTTTGAGAAAATTGGTAATTTTCTAGCATCTAATAAGTAAAATATACTTTAGCATTTCTTTAAAAAATAAAAATTTTAAAAATAAATAAATGCAAAAGCCAGGACTGATAGAAGTGCCTGCACACTTSTATTTAAGACTTCTGCTATTGTAGCTACCAGTACTTGGGTTGAACCACCTGTTGCAGAGGTGCAGTGTTTGGCAGTGAGCCCTGCTGGCTGGCACACCACCTTCTCCATGTGCACTACTTGTCCCAAAGTCTCCTGGACATTCTCTGAGTTGAGAGAAAAAACCAACCCTGAAGTGGTGTTATTTTTAACTGTGAATTCTGTCAGCTAATTTGAGAAATGTTATGACAGCACCTTTATAGCAAAATCTTACAGATTCAGACTGCATTGCAAGGCACTGTCCTCCATTATCCTTGGAAAAGTTGGTAATTAGGGATGTGGGGAGCAGGTGTTACCTGTGTGTCAGAGGCAGGGATTAAAGGAAGAGGGATGTGGGAACATCAGCCAGAGGCACACTGGGGTGCCACTGTTGTGCAGCCACATAAGAAGGGAGAGCCAGGATCTGATCTGCCTTTTAAAGTCAAATGTGTGAGGAATAAATGCATTGTGGGATTCTTTCTCTCTGGGTTGTTATTCCAGAACATTTCCCCCTTCCAACTACAAATACTGATTCTGAGGAGAGGGAGCAGATCAGGGGTTCAGAGAGGTAATGGGGARGAAGGCAGGAGCAGGGGGAGTTGCCTCAAACCCCTGTTTCTTACAAACCTCTTGTACTATGAAACCAAGRTCTGCACCAGCTCCTTGCAGCAGCCTGGGTTTGGTGCCTGGGTTTTTGTGCTTGAGAGCAGTGTCAGGTGTGGAGTGACCCTCCTGCCTCTGTGCCCTGSTGTTGACCATAAAACTTCAGGGCTCTGGAGGTGCTCAAGTGTTATCAGAGAGGAATTCTTATAAGAACTTTGATCTCAGTTAAACTGTTGCTGAGTGATCATTTCCATGAGGAGCTTTCTGGTGGTTGTGTGTAAAATACCTGCTGAGAAAAGGTGCACTGGTGTGCAGTAATGGTCAGAGGGCTCTTCTGTCCTCTGCTCCYTGCCACTTTCTCAGTGTGCTGGTCTGGGGCTTAAAAAAGTCTTTTTTATTTTCCTGTATTCTGCCTGTAAGTCTCAGCTGAGGAATGCAAGTGCTGCTCTGTGGTGCACGCATGGAGGCGTTGCCGCAGTCATTGTGACACAAATTTGGAATCTTTATACCCCACACTGATGGGACTCAGGGAATAATCTCAAGTACTTTTTCTAAGCTTTCACTGGACAGCCAATCTTAGAAATTTTCAGCTAAAATTTTGGTGTTAAATTAACAAGGTGTTATCCCAAGTGACACTCAGGGTATGACTCAAAAGCAGAGACTTTTGTATGACCTGACAGAGAGCTTGTTTCTGTCAGTTGTCATAAAAGCTTGGTTTTTCCTAACATGCTCCTCAGGTACCACGTGTAAGAGGGGGACTGAAGAGCTGACAAGGGATTGCTCTTGTCTCTCACACAGCCACACTTGCTGAGCGAGTCTCTCCCTGCTGAGCCATGCACCAGGCAGGAGCCTGCTCCTTGCATATTCCTGCTGTTGCTGTTTTGCCAGCTTGATCTGTGTAGTCTAAAATGAATGTTTGTTGATGATTGACCTCCATACCCTTCTTGACTGAATTTGTGTGTGGCTTTTGTAAAACCTCAGCTCTTCCAGACCATCTCAGTCACTCTCTTCTCCAGTGTGTAGCTTTAGGAGATTTTGGAACTATTAGAGAGCATTTGTGTCATAGCCTACACAGACCTTATGCCTTAAAAAAGCGAGTTTTTCCCAAACTGATCCCTGTTTAGCAGATTCTGCTGCTGCTGCAGGTAGAGGGAATTTCACAAGGGACTGGGCCTCTGTGAGAGCAGGATTCATGCCAGCCTCTGCAATGCCATCCCAGGACTAAGGAGAGGCTCTGTTACTAAGTCTGTATCTGAAGCTTTTGGCAAAATTGGATTTATTCTGTGGAGCAGGTCAGCTTTCTTGAACAGTGAGGCTGAGAGACCTGTCTCCATAGGGTACCAGGCCTCCCAGATGCTGAGTGGCTGCTGTAGGGTGCACTGAAGCCATCTCTGAAGGTGTTCTGAGACTGTCATGAAGCTTTGTGTCCCTCTTGTAGTGAGGCCCAGCTGCTCTGTCAAGAGAGAGCTGTAGCTCCCTTTCCATCAGTAGAGAGGTTCCTGCCTTCCCAAAGCACAGGTCAGAATTGGGTTCTTGTCCTCTTCCTGTGCACAAACTGACAAACAGAAACTGTTCTGAATTAAACACAGCAAACTACAGCTCAGAAAGGAGAGCAGGACCAGAGAGTGCCAGTTCTGCTGGCTTTCTTTAGTGTTGTCTCCCTGTGGGGTTTTCCCAAGACCAGAGCTTTTGTTGTTTCTCAGAATGATTTGGTTTTTTCCCCCATCACCACCTTTCCACAGTAAACTCTTTTTTTGGAGTTATTTCATGACCTCCTTTTTTTAAGCATGAGCCCTACAAGATGTAGGCACCAGAGCCTGTGGCTCATGGTGGGAATGAGGTGGCTGAACACCCCAGATCCTGATGGCTGTGACCACTGCTCTGGAGATTTGCCAGAGTCAAACCATGTGTGAAGCTTGCACAGTAGGGAAAAAAAAAGCCTGAAGGCAATCATCCATTGCATCTGCTGAATGCAGGATACTGAGTATCTGAGCTAGTCTGGGTCCTTGGCATCTCCAGCCCCTTTTGTCCTGCTGCAGGAGCTCAGATGACTTGCTTGCCAGGGACCCAGTGCATTCCTCAGTGTCCAAAACCACCAGTAGTGAACATCACTGGGGTTTCTCACTTTCTGCCCGAGTTCTCACTTTTTTGAGGCTTAGGGTTTCATTTAGAAAGCTCACAGTAGTGTCTGCWACTGGTGCTGGGCTCCAAGTCGGCATCCTGAAGTAACTCAGCACGGGATTGACCTTGAGCAGTGTTTTTTGCAGAATTCGGGTCACCCTAAAACTCTGAGGGAATGAGGCTGAAGTAGGGAGGACATGCTTTTTCCCCTGAAATGAGTGAGGTGCATTAGAGACTCAAGCTCTAATACAATGAAGGATTTCAGAGGAAGAAGCAAAACCCAGTGTAGCAATTAAAATTTTCCAGTGAGTCAGGATGAACAGGGGCCTGTGTGGGAGGGTCTCAAGGGTAGGGGCAGGACTTTTCCTCTTAATGTTGGTGCAAGCCTATGGCCTTTCCCTGGGCTTGACTGCATTGCAGATGCCARAAAGAGAGAGCCACTGCTTTTGTGGGAAATAACAGAGCAGGCAGCAACATCCATAAGAGGTGTGAAGTAAGCAGTGAGCTCAGGTTTCAGTGAGCGCTGCTGCAGGGTGGCTGAAGAGGATGTTTGCACTTCTTGCACATTGACACCTCAGTGTGGAAAAACTGAGCATAATCCCTGTCATAGAGCCCTTGCTTTTTGCTGGGAACTGGGGATAGGTGTGAATTGGTGCCTGTTTGAAGGTTGGGTTTTGAGGAGTCATCTTTTAATCTCTGGTCCAATTGTGCAGCCTTTATGTAGGTGCAGGAGTGATAGCAGWACCAGGAAGCTGCTCTGCAGAGCACAGCCACATCCAACTTTTTCTATTGTCTTTTAGTTTGTATAATTTTCTAAAATCATGTAAAACAGGAAGTATTACAGGGGATTTACTGGGGGAGAAAGACCTGAAGTCTTCTCGGTTTTAGCACTGTCTGTCCTGTGGCTGCAAAGTGGTTGCCCCAAACATGTGCAGGCATCATTTTGAGTGTGAGGATCTGTCTGAGCCAAGGCTGGATCATATATCCCTGTGAGAAGTCTGTAGGGGATTACTGGCTGGRTGTTACTTGCAGCAAAAATGCAGCACCCTACCAGATGAGGCTGTGATCAGGATAGGCCTCAGGGTGCAGTTAACACAAAACAGTGTTACCACATGTGCAGGGATGTAAACCAGGTCTCATCATAGTTAACAGCTCAAACAGTGCCCTAAAAAATAACATGCTGCTGTTGTAATTTTTGCAGGGGTACTCCTCAGCTGCACTGTCCTGATGTTGAAGGGGAAATATTCTCTGAAAATAGAAGACAACTCTATTTTCCTGCCTGGGTGAGAGAGTGTGTTGTGACTCCGAGTCTCAAGCCCCGCTTGTGGAGGCGCAGTGAGAAGAAATATTCTCATGGAGCATCACCATGGAATTGTTGATAGTGCCAAAGTCCTACTACTGCATTGCAAAAGAGAAGAAAGAAAGAGGAAAGGGTCCTTGTACATAATTTTCTCTTAGTTTCTCTCCTACCCACTTTCCTGCCCTGCCTCTTCCTCTACTGGAACAGATTTGTACAACATAAAAATTTTGTTAATTTTTCTAATAGGTGCAAGTTATTCTTGCATATAATGCAATTGAGAAATTTTGGGGTTGGTTGGGGGGAGGGAAGTGTCTTTTGTGGAGGAGGGAGATTTTTTTTTTCCTGAAGTGTTTTAAGAAAGAGTTGCAATCTTYTGGAGTTGTCTTGGTGCAGATCAACACCTGAGCCCAGATCCCCACTCCAGTTTACATTTCAGACCAGTTAAACATGTTCTGGAGCAGTGGGGTTTGTTTTTTTGKTTTTTTCTCTTGTTGTTTTGACTTTTTTGTTGTGTTCTATGGCCACCTGCTACTGATTGAAATATTTAAGTCTCTGCTTTWCCATGCTCCTACAAGGCAAGTCTTCTCCAGCTCCTGTACTTCACTTTTCACCAGCCAGCCCCAGCTGTGGGTCTCTGAAGATTTGGCTAGAATGCCTTTTTYTGATCCTTGGTTTGGTTTTGGGGGTTTTTTTAGCACTTTTTGTTTAAACATGCATTACAACTCCCAGAGGGGTTGGAATGAGGAAATTAAGATGTTTCATAATCCAAATTTATTTGTGTTTCTTTGGCTGGTACAGGGATGGACACCATAACCAGCAGCTGCCCTCCAGCTTTAGATGTTGTAGCGCACAACAGAAGTTTCTTATTAACCCTTGCCACTAAATTTTTAGATCACTCTTAGGTTCCTGAGTGCACTTTTTTTCAAATACTGCTAATTTGGATTTGTGTGGGGATGTCTGTCTGTGCATGTGTGAGGAGGGAGTGGAGGGGAGCAGGAGCCTGGGTGCAAGAGCTGCCCAGTGAGTTCCTCTGAGGAGCTGGGGTTGGAGAATTTGCCCACCTTTCAGCGTGCTGCACGAACAGGATGTAGGGAGTTTGAATAAATCCAACTTTTCTAAYTTGTTGCTCATTTGTTGTAACTCAATAAAACAAAGGCTAAAAATTTTGGTAACTTTTTTCTCCACTCTTTTGTTTTACTCTAAAATAAATAAATAAAACCCAAGAAAACAAATGCTGCCCAACCTCAGCCCAAACTTTGTGCACAGGAGTTTGATGTCTTTAGAGCTGCAATGAGGGTTTAACTGGCTTTGCAGTATTTGGCAAATACTRACTGTATTAAAGTGAACTCCATGAGTACTAATGTTTATTCCCCCCTGTCAGTGAGCTGTTTCCTGCAGGAAGGATGCAGACAGTGCCTGGGAATGAGCCTTTGGGGAACACCTTTTATTTTGATTGCAGGTTCACAAACTGAACGAATGAATGAAACCACCCCTGTGATTCACCCATATGGAGTTATTTTTATTAATCATCAGCACAACATACAACTGTAGAGGGAGGTTTGCAGTGGGTGGCAAGTGAATTAAAGTTGTCTGGTTCCTTGCTGAAGAGGAGTGACTGGATGGGGCAGCACTTTRTTTGCTGCATTTGTGTGCAAAGGGTGGGCAAGTGACAGCAGCAGCTCCCTGGGCAGAGGCTGCCAGACAGGGAGCATGCACATGTCCCATCACACACAGCTCAGGTGTTCACCTGCAGGGCGGGGGCAGCTGCCTGTGCAGTCATGGATGCACAGAGCAGGTGACCAAAAAGAAAATGCATCTGAAGATGCTTGTCCAGAACTCCAAAGTTGTAACTGAAACTAATTGCCACTTCTCTTTCCACTGCTTGTATGAAAGGATGGTAATAGTTTAATTGCCCTTACGAAGTTTTTAACAGCCACTTGATGGCTTAGTGTTGCAGTTTGCATCTCTCCTGTCTGACTTGTGTTGTACATCTGTGTGTTTGGAGCACTGACCTACTTAACTAGCAGTGCTCCTGGGGAGCTTAGGAAGAACAAGACCCACCTGGGTTTTTCTGTATTTGTGCATCCCAGATACCRTGGATTAGGGCACAGGTCTGGGGCTCTTGGAGATCTCTGCAATTCAAATAAAACAATAGCAGTGGCCTTGCAGTCTGTCATCACACAGATAATACATCAGAGGCTGTCCCCCAGCAAGCAGGCTGGCACAGCCTTGGCCAGGGTGGCAGCCTGGTGGCACTGAGGGGTTCTGGGCAGGCAGGTCRTGCTGTGGTACCAAACCTTCAGAGCCGAGCCCAGGACCCCTCTAGGCTGAGCTTGAAGCAGCCCAGGTGCCCCCAGAGGCTGCTGAGTGTGGCTGGCAGAGCGGGGCAGTGGCAGCAGGCTTTGTGTTTAATTAACACAGCACAGTGACTGCGTTTCTAGGAGAGTGCCAGAGCAAGGGACAATGGGGACATTGTTTGTGCGCGGCAGCCACTGGGGACAGGGCCCTGGGGTTTCACTGCACACCATGAAAACGCTGCTGACACCGAGTTTCCACCTTAATTCCTTCCTCCCACAGCCCTGCAGCCCCAGAGCCGCTGCAGGAGCACGGCCAGCAGGGCCTGTCCTGGCAGAGCCCTGCAGGAGGGGACAGCTCGGGACAGCCTTCCCTGGGCTCGGTCCCCCAGCAGCAGCAGCCCCTGGTGCTCAGGTGTTGATTGATGCCTTCCACAGGGCATTTTAACCTAAGTGTTGAAGTTTCTAATCAGAAGAAATCTAGTTAAAATAAAAATAAAACAGATTTTTAAACTTGCACAAGATTAAAATGTGGCTTGTAGAAAAATCTGTCACTAGGAAGTCGGTAACACCTTGAATTTGGTGGCCTCTGCTTTTCTAATTTTGTCTGATTTTTGCTGACAAGGATTTTCATTATTCTTCTGCTTGGTCCATAAGAAGCTGGGAAGCTCTGTACTGGTATTAGAGATCTGAGGGCTCCAAGTACATCATAACACACAATTTAGACATGTCAGAAGCCTTATCAAATGTGAATAGTGAGAGACCACTCTGACAACACAGAAGGGCATCACAGAATGGTTTGGATCACAAGGAACATTTAAAGATCATCTCATTCATCACCACTGCACTGGGCAGGGACATCTTTCAATAGATCAGGTGGCTCAAAGTCCCATTTAACCAAGCCTTGGGAACTTCTGGGCCAACARCTTAAGCAACCATAAACTCCCTGCAGTCTAAATGATTCAGTTCAGTTTTCTCAAATACTATTTTTTTAAGGAAGAAAAAGAAAAAAAAAAAAGCTCTTCACTTTTCAATCACAATTGTGCAGTAGCATCATTTCTTACCTCAAAGCTCCAGTTCTGACCTTTGGGAATTTCATTTAATGTGTCACTCTATAATTCAGCCAGTGATTGGGGCAAGAAACCTGCACCTGCAGGGTGAAACTCAGCAGTTGCAGGGATCACTCTWGGAAGGAGGAGTGTCCCAGCACCATGTGGACCAGCACAAACTGGAAGGAAAATGCTGGGTTATACAAAAAATACAAGGGATTATGAGCATAATGATAATTATGTGATGATAACTTACCCTAGAGAAATACACACACAGGTAAAATGGCAACCAAGATAAGTAATATTTATGCATTATATTTGCCATCAGCAGAAATTAAACCACTTAAACATTCTTCATCTTGTAGCTCTCAGATATTCTTAGGTAGCAAAAAGATGCATCCTGAAATCTTACCAGTTTACAGAAGGAGGAAAAGAGTAAATTTCAGAAGCACATAAGACAGCATTGTAGGAAGTCCATTTGGCATCTTGTTAGCAAGGACAGAGCACACCAGCAATGGAAAGGAACTTTTTTACAGTCTACTGGGTAAAAAGAGAAACCTGAGCAGGAAATCTGCTACACTAATGGAAAGCAGCTATGAATGGGGCCTGTGGCTCTTGAGTATAACTCCAAAAATATTCATAATACAGCAGGAAAAGTGAATGCATTCAGTGAAAGCAAGAGAATGTGAGATACACAGTGAAGGAATGGAAAAGCAGCATAAAAGCACCAGGCAGGGTTTCTGGGGTGTTATGCAGTTGAATTATCCCAATCAGATTATTGCAAGCTCTGGCTAGGGCAGAGGTAAGAGCTGAGTGAGCGGGTAATTGTCAGAGCAAATCACACAGCACACCCCGAGCACAGCAAGCAAAAGCAGGGGGGGTCTGTGGTTTTCTTACTGCCCTCCAACTGATGCACCAAAATGGTAGTTACAATTGTATTAAAATTCTCATCATTTACATGGACCTAACACGTCCAGCAAGCTGGCTCAGGCACAGTAAATGGGACATCTTTGTAGTTTCCTCAGTACACAAACTCACCCTTACCTTCCTCTTTTTTAAAAATCTTTCTTAAAAGTCTGGATCATCCCAGTGCAATATATTGTGTAAAATTTAATGTGCAGCAATTTTAATCTAAAAAATACTTAGTTTTGCAAACTTCTATAAGACAGCTAAAGGAATAAAAGCATTAACCCAAGTTTATGGACAGAGAAACTGAGATGTATGCAGGTATTCATAAGACTGCTGAATAAATGTGTTAAAGGTAAGAGCTGAGCTYAGCTTGGCCTAGTCTTGACTTCCAACAAGGAAGCTTCATTTTATATTGGTATCAAATCATTGCTCTTTCATTGCCATTTCTAAGCCTTTCACTCTACAAGGGACAAAGGCACAAGGGCAGAACTGAGCAGCCTGGGACTGGGGAGTCTCAGAGACCCTCATCCCACACAATCCTGCCAGGACATGGGTCTTCTCCTGCCCAGGTCTCCAGGTAAAGCTTTCACCTTCCGGCCTTAATTCCTTCCACCTTTAAGTCTCTTCCTGAACATCCTCCCTCCATCTTCCTTTCCCAGGGACCTGTTTTGGGCAGTGTTGTGCTTTAACCCCAGCTGGCACCTCTGCCCTACACAGCTGCTCACTGACTCCCCCTCAGCTGGATGGGGAGGAGAATTGGGAGGGTAAAAGTGGGAAAACTCATGGTTTGAGATAAAGCCAGTTTAATAGGTAAAGATAAAGCCATGTACACAAGCAATGCAAACAAGGAATTCGTTAACATCCCATGGCAGGCAGGTGTTCAGGCATCTCCAGGAGAACTGGGCCCCACCACATGTAACAGTGACTCGGGAAAACAAACACATCACTCCAAACATCCCACTCCTTCCTTCTTCCCCAAATTTTATTACTGAAGATGACCAATGGTTTGGGATATTACAGAATCACAGAGTAGTTTSAGCTGGAAGGGACCTTGCCATATTCAACTCAATAGAGCACAAATCCAAAACATACCCCCAAACCAGCTACTGTAAGGAAAATTAACTTTACCACAACCAAAACCAGCACAGGTGACCCCGGGGGAGGTGCCAGGTGCTCTCCCCAGCCTGGGTAGCATTTCTGGCCATTGCTGCAGCTGCTGTTTTATTCCCACACAGAGGGAATTTCCTTTTCCATTAAAGCAGGAGGTTACAGTGTGCCAAGGGGTGCTTTATAAACACATCAGCACCTGCAATTGAACCCCTCATGGTTTAAGGAGTGTTGTTATCTCCTCAGACCAAGAAGCATGGAACCATTCAGCCTCTTGGGCCTCCCTGAACCCCTCACACCAAATCCTTAATACCAAAAGGCATTTTCCCACACAGTGGCATGTAACGTGTATCTGTACCTAAATGTTCCAATTTGACAGACTTTGCTTTTTAAGTCCTCCCATAACCCCAGCAGTCCCTGTCATCTCTGTGCCAGGACAGGAATTTAAATCAGCACTAATTTTGATTGATTGGCTTAGTTATTCATTATTGTTTGTGACACATTTGGAGACAGCCACTGCACATGCTGAGAGCAAAGGGACACAACTGGAGCATCTGCAACAGAAACAGGATGGCAGAGGTTTCGGCACTGTCGGCCCCATTATAGAGAGGGTGAGTAGAAATACCCCAGGTTGAGAAGCACAGCTCCAAATCTCTGCTCCAGCCCAGACTCAGCTGTCACCATACTTTAACCACCACTGAGCCAACAGCAGGCAAAGAGCACTTGGATTGGGGTTTGAGCCAGCATGGCCCAGGTGAAGAGTCCAGAGCCAGGAGTGCAAGCCAAAACCTACCCCTGCATCTGATGGCTGACATGCTCTAAGGCTCCCTCATTAGGGATTTAAACAAAAGGAATTTTAATCTTTTTTTTTTAATGCCAGTATTTGAATAGGGAGGGGGAATGGAAACTTTAACACAAAGCACAAACACTGAAGGTCATGGAAAGGCAAGGAAGACATTGTCTCCATTAATATTGAAAGGAAGACCAACCCTGCTGTATCAGAGTAAAAAAATGAATACTTCTTTTGATTGGGAARAAAGTTTCTCCATGCCTGGTTGCAGTGCAGCATTGCACATCGGAGACTGCTGAGGCTGAGAGCAAGAATTAATTACTTTGCTTTTTGAAGCATGGACTGCTCTGCTCTGCTGTGCCAGCTTCMAGAATGATAAGCACTTATCCAAAGAGTGCAGTTTTGTCCTCCAGCGTGGGARTTTTGCCCATCTAAATCACAGGAGGCTGCTGAGGCTTTGTTTTGTTTTCTTCATACTTGGCCTGCACTTGAACCTGGATATCACCACTCTCTTTTCAGACTCACATTGAGCAATTTTGTGCCATCCATGGGAGGGACACTGGACTGAGCACTGCTGGCCCCAAAGTGCCCTGGTGTCACTGTGCTCAGCACTGTCCCAGAGTGGGGCTGCTGCCACCATGGCACAGCACAGCCCCACAGCCCAGACAAGGCTTTGCCAAGCATGGACTTATGTCCAAATCACCCCCTTTCAGAGGATTCTGCTTTTGTAGAATCACAGCATATGCTGAGTTGGAAGGGACCCATCAGGATCATTGAGTTCAATTCCTGGCCCTGCATGGGATATCCAAGAATCAAACCCTGTGCCTGAGTTTCAAGGGCATTTCAACATCTAAACAAAAGTGAAGTACACCTGTCTCTCCTCAGGGAGCAGGTGGTGGCACTGAACAATGTCTTCAGCACTTTGTCCTCAGCTAGGCAGCAGCAGAATAGGCTTATTGATAATGTGCTTGGCCTTTTGGCCTATTTTGTTGAATCTCTTATACCTCCCACTCCTACTTATTCATTTAGAAGGTGATTTTTTTTTTATACAAGTGACTTGGGAACTGAAGTCATACAGGTTGATGAAACTTTCCTGCTTTACTCACAAATAACTTCCAGGTGGCCCTTAGCAGGAGAAAAGTGGTTTTGCTCAGTAAAAGCACAACCCACTAATTCAGGGCATCTCCAGATGCTGCTGCACTGACCTTCATCAGGCAAAATTACAGTGTTTAGATTTTCACTATAGTGTTGACACCCCTTCTGAAAAAGAGCAGTTCTCCCCTCTCCCAAAGCCACTGCTTGTGGCCATCTGCAACTTCAGCTTGCCAGAGTCATAACTCCCAGTGCTCCTCCTCATCCCAGCTTTTTGGCAAAAGCTGATTTACCTAAGCAGTTGCAAAAGAACCTCAGGACAGAGGCATGGGRCAGTGTTTGAATGAAGAGCTCCTTCTGGCCTGTTTTAAACAGACTCTTCCAGCAATACTCAGTAAACCTCATCCCAGTTGTCTGTAGAGCCAAAACTGTTTTCTCCTCTGCATCCTGCACACTGAAGTTCTTAACCCACTTTCATAGCCACAGCATTAATAATTTTTTAAAAGAATCCAATATGCCCAACATAAGAATACATATAAAAGCTGCTTGGAGCTTATCAGGTTTTATTATCCATTTCTTGATGCCAGCTAGAACTGCCTTATTTCCATGCCTGGCATAACTTATATTAATTTGATACTACTGAAACACGGTCACCAGCACCTAAGCAAGTCAAGGATCAGGCTGACAGACAAGAAAAATCAGCACTTCTTTTCAATCATATTCTCCCTGAATTATCTTATGCAGGTAACCATTTCTTAATTGACACCCATGCTTGTTCAACACTAGATCAGTCCTTCAAACATGACCCCAGTGTAAGAGCTTCTTAAACCCATCACCATTCAGGTTGCAAGACAGATGTACAAGGGAAAAAACAGTTGTGCCCAAATGGTCTCTGTTGTAACTGCTATTCAAAAAGGGGGACTGCAGGTCTAAGGCACCAKTATAATTTTTCTTTCAATTTTTCTTTTCCTTTCCCACCCTTATTCCTCAGCTCTTTACCAGTGCCAGTCAGTGGCTGTTTTTCTGGCAAACACATAGCAAAGCTGAAGCCTGACACACAGTGGCATACTCAGAAAAAAATGCAAGTCTACAAAACTGCCCTCATTTAYTGGCTTTACAATTCCTCCCTGCCCAGAAGCACCTAAGAGCAAGCTCACCTTTTGGCATATACTTAACAAAGCTTGCAATTTTAAGATACTACTCTGAAAGGGAAAAAGATTAAATTTTCATAGGTCAGAGAGTGAGTGATTTGGCCCATAGTTTAATTTACACCTCAGGTCAAAAGAAAGCAAAGCAGTGACACAGCAAGGTACACATCCAGTGTAAATGATCTTGGCAGTGACAACAGTGCTGGGTTACAGAACACCAAATGTGAGGGAGATGCCACGTGCTGCCCTGCCCCTCCCCTGGCTGCTGGGGACACACAGCCCTGCCCCAGTGTCCCACACCCTGCTGCCCAAGTGGCACTGCCAGGGCAGAGTGTGCCACCAAATCCCCAGAGAGCGAGCAAGAACGAGCCCTGCCCTGTGCATTAAAAACCAGCTCACCCCATGGAGTGTGACTGAATTCCCTCTGCTTTGCAGCCATGAGGGCATTAGGACTAAACTACTCTGAGACAGCCCTCCCCAGGGTCAGAGTGCTGCCTTCACGGTCACAAAGGAACAATCAATCACTTCTCTGCTTCCTGCTCTTTTCCCTGGATTCTTCCTGCTTTCCCTCCCCTTCAGCACCATGCCCATGCATCCTCTTCAGCAGGGCTTTTCCTCTAAACAATGCAGGCAGGGGTCAGGATTAATCAGTTTTCCATACTCCATTTCCCTGCTCATTGTCCCACCACTTGTTAGGAACCTTATCGTTATTAGCTGGTCTTATCATGACTTGATTGCACATTGACAGAAACTCCTTACTCAGCAGGGTTTCCTTGTGGCTTCAGAGGGCAGCTCTGTGGAATGAGCCACCCCACTAGGGCCAGCCTTGGAAGTCACTGATCTCATTCAAGATGCACAAAGAGACACAGAAAGGTCTAGGAGAACTTTGGGGAACTGGCAAGAGCAGATTTAGAAGACAAAGACTTCCTATAGGGGGGAAGATGAATTAGCTTATGTTGTTTGTATTAAGTTATACAGTAAATATTTGGGCCAGTGAGCTGTGCTCTAACAGCAGCTGCAGAGCTGTCTGAGATCCTTCAGCACAGAGACTGCATCCAGCTAAAACATCCCCTGCCCACTTAGCTACTTAACCAGACAATACTGCCCCAGGGCCTGTTGGTATCTGCCTGCTTTCAAGAAATTAGACTGATACAGTTCCTAGAGATTTACCAGACCTTCAAGGTGCAGTATCACCACACCTACACCTCCAATACAGGATTTTCTCCTCTAATTCTACTACCACCTTGCCCAGAAAGGTTAAATGACATAAACTTATATMAATGGCTCTTACTATTTCTTCTTTTCTTGAAAGATACATTACACATATGAATTTGCTATTTGAAAATGACAGAATAATGGATGCAAGGTGGGGGGAAATGCTTTGTTAGAGATGAGAAAAATAATTTCTTAATGGGTGGATCTGTGAACCCCACAAATCCATCTCTTGTGAAGGCAATGGTTCATCCAAGGACTCACAGCCTGGTGAGACCTCCCGGGTCAGACAGTCCAGGTGAGAAGCAAGCAGAGCTCACCATTTGGGTAATCACAGCCTCCCTTCTGTTTGGGAAGAGTGACATGTCTGCAGTGACACAGCAATGACTGCACACTCCCCTCTGCTCCCAAAACAGCCCTTGCACATCCCCATTGGGGTGGCTCTGAACCACAGAAACAAAGAGAAGGTTTGGAGAAAGCATTAGATGCTCAGTTACAACAGCTAGAAAAAGATTGGRTAAGAAAGCACAAAAACTCTCCTTCTGAAGTAGCAACTCCAAAAGCTCAAGTGGCATTTAAGGACAAGAATTCTTGAGTTAAACTAGTTACATTCATCAGATCATCTGAGAGAACAAGCAGCTGATACCTGGAAAACAGAGATGGATGTAAGCAAGGGAAGAGGTCTTAGACTGGTTATCACCTAAAGCAGTGAAAAAAATAGAGATTGGTAATTTCATGTCTTCTGCATGACAGACAGCAGAAGAGGCAAGAAAGATTATAAATTGCTATAAACCCAGTATTGCTACTGGGCACCTGATTTTAAGTAGCAAGGCTCAACTTCTGAAAATGGTTTGGAGTTCTTTATGTATGATGGCAGTCACAGCAGGCAGTGGGTGAAGATCCCTGTTACAGGCTGCCCAGGCTCTCTAAACTAATGAGGATTTACATTCTGCAGGTGCATCTGGTGCCCCTGTAAGTCTTGTCTGCCTCTGCAAAATGCAGGCAGTGGGTGTGGGTCCAGTGCAGTAGAGCTGAGAATATCCCTCCTCCTCCTCCTCCTGTGCTATTGTGAAACATTAAAACTGGCCCTAATGCTTTGAGTGCAGTTTCAGATGAAAAAGAAGGAYTGTAGACTTACATGAAATAATACTGTTCTAACTAAAACATACAGGAAAACAAAAAATCAGGTTGTAACTACATCAGTGAGAGCAAGAGACATGCTAGGGAACTTTCACCATGAATGCAGAAACTGCCCAGAAGCTCCAGGTTCTTAAACCCCTTCAGGTACTCCCCGCTCAGGGAGCAAAAGAGATAGAAACCCACTGACCCAACGGCTCAAGTGAGGCCTTTTTTCCAACATACAAGTCTCATCTCAGACAAGAGCCTTTTTTTTTTTTCTTCTTTTTTTTTTTTTTTGCTCAAGTGAGGCCTTTTTTCCAACATACAAGTCTCATCTCAGACAAGAGCCTTTTTTTTTTTTCTTTTTTTTTTTTTCTTTTCTTTTATTGCAGTGAAAAGCCACCACCACCATAACAGTTCTGGAAACAAAGGCTGCAGAAATGCTTTGCCCCAGTCAAAAAAGTAGGCTCTGATTTCAGCTTTTAAGGGTTGACTTGAACTTTAAAAGCAAAACAGAAAACCCACCATACCTCCTAAGATAACTGAAATGTCATTTTAGAAATAAAAATCTGAAGCATTTCATCCTCATCAGTATCATCCAAATAAAATACTCTCATGATGCACCCCACCTCCCCTCACACACAATTTCTTTGCAATCCTGTTCCAGTGAAGCCTGTACATGTTGCAGGCACAACATGTTGCTGGAGTCTGATCTCCAGCTAAGAACCTCCCTTCTGCACACACCAAGGCTTTGCCCCTTTATTTTCACATTAGGAGCCTTCCCTTCCACAGCCTTCAGGAACAGCAGTTTTCATCTCAAGAGCCTTTCCTGACATCCCCTCATCCTTGTCTGTCCTATTCCTTCCTGGGTTGTACAGCCCCACCRGTTAAGGAAAGTCAAACAAATCAAGCTTACTGCCAGCTCACACCTGCCACTCTTCCTCTTAGCCCCCATGGATGTTTTTGGCACACTGAGGAGTGCTGGTCTCCCTGGGGAGCCCCTGCCCTGGCTGTGCTCATCCTGTACTACCAAAGCCAAAGCAGATGTTGATACAGCTAGAGAGGAATGTCTGTCCCTGTGAATGAGCAAGGGCTGCACTTCAGTTTGAATATTGCTAAGACAGAGCTGTAGAATAGAAAAAAACCCAACTACTGCCGTGCTGGATGAATCACAGCCCTTCTAATTACAGCAGAAATCTGAACTTTTATAAAACTGCACTCCTCCTTGCAGATCCCAACCAGGTTCTTCTAAGAATATCAATCCCTAAAGATGTAGTCTGGTTTCTGAATTTACACAACACAAGAGCCAAAAGAACAATAAAAGCTCTTTATGCCATAAGCTGCATAAAGCTTTGGGGTCCTCAAGCTTCTTGAAGCTGCCTCAGAATCTTTGCTTTCCTTTTCCAACATTAATTGGATTTTGATCTTACATACCTTGGGGAAGAAAAGTGAGACAGAACAGAAAACATGACAAGATTAACTTTCCTAGACATTTATACATTCAAAACCCCAAACCCTAAAGCAGCTGAGCTTTGAATCAGATTTAAAGAAAATTATTCTGTATGTAAAAGCTCCAGAGTGAAAATACCAAAACATTAACATTAGTTAAAGTTAACTCCTTAGCTTAAACCCCTAAAACAAGTAAGGCCAATGCCCAAGGCACACACATGCTATTTTCTTTTTGCAATTGCTTAAATTCTTATAGCAGTAAGCACAGGCAGTTCAGAGTCAATGGACAACTGCTTAAACAGACAGGTAAGGGGTGTAACAGGCACACAATCAAGGTTCCCTTCCAGCCAAAGGCACATCCCTGAGACCAGCTGGGGGTACCAATAAATACTGAGCAGTGTCTCCCTTTGCCCTCCTCCTTCTGTGGGGTTAAGGATTCAGTAGAGGAGGACAGAGACAGGTGTTGCTTTTTTTTGCAGTCTGAATGGAGACTGCACTTACTGAGCCCATATGGCAGACAAAAAAGCACTTTGAAAAACATTCTCTGATCAATGAATACAACCCCTAATTAATGTTTTTCTTTCCCATTTTCAAGTCCAGTTTAAAACACATCTTCTCAGCAACTTTAGATCCCTCCCTGACTGATTAAAAATATTTTTTCACCTGAAAAACAGTACTTTAGGCTTCTTTACCTCATTCATACACCAACATCACACCACTTTCCCAAAAAATAAAAAGAAGCCACCATGTAACCCAAATTGCATTTCTCCATCACAGAACCTGTTTCCTACAGCCTGGGGCTAAGAGCACACCTGCAGCAGCACCAGGAGCTGAAGCAGTTTGGATTGCACTCCAAGACCCTCTGTTCTACAGGAACCACACTGTGCAGGAGGGGCACTCCATGGGCTGCAGGAGGGGGCAGCAGCCCTGCAGCCCAGCCCTTCATGTGCCCTCTCCACAGCCCAGGGCCCAGGGCAGCTCTCACAGCACCAGCACTGAGCAGAGCCAGGCCAGTCAGTCTTAAGGAAGACAAGTGCTTAAAAAAGCCTTTCCAGTTGGAGCAGGTGACAGAGCTCTGATTTTAAGAGACTGAGGGATCTGTCAGGGTTAACTACAAACTAGCCTGGGTTCATTGGGGAGGGCTAACTGATACACTAATTTGAAATCAAAGGGAAACAAACTGCAAAGAMACTTCCTCCCTTTAACTAAATGCCACAAGGTGACCTGAACTCTGTAGTGTGAAGAGGCCAAGCAGCTYGACAAGCCCAAGGGTTGGCACAGGCATCCTCACACCTCCAGGGGCAAAGACAAGTCAATGAAACCAATAATAGACAGATCCACCTGCTGTCCTTTAATCCACACCCAGTCCAAGGACTAATACACACATCCTCTTAAGAAATACTTCTAAATATTCAGATGCAAGAGGACTACTTCCAGTGGTTTTGATGTTGAACATTACCCCCAGTGGACATGATCCTCATCACAAAGGGCTAGGATTGGTCTGGCAGTCAGAGAAACGTGGTCTTAAAATCTGATTTGATTCTAATGGCATTTTGGAAGTGCTTTGCTCTTTGGAGAAAGAGCAAAATTTAAAAAAAATGAAGGACCAGAATTAAGGTTTCATCATCACTTTCCCCCTCCCCCCAGGCCCAACACCAACAGGATTCTGCACAGGCCTTGCCAGCATCCCACAGCTACAGCTCTTTCATGCACTTGTGCTCCCAAGTAGTGCAATCACTCCTAGATCCTGTTCCAGACGATGAAAGGGTGAGACATGGCTGCAAATGGAATTCCTTTCATCATCTGAACAGCGTGCTTGAAAAACACAAGCAGCTGAAGTGTTCTCATCTTTTCAATTCTAGAGAACAGCACATCATCACCTTTTAGATGTAAGTACTTCTGCTTAATATGCACATATTACAGTATTTAGCTTAATTAATCAAATCATGACAACAGACTCAATTCTGAACTTCACACTGTTACTATCATCCATGGCAAAATAAGTATCTAGGRATGCTTAGAACAAGAAAATCCATTTACTAGTGCAGGCAATAGCAATGCTAAGAACATCTTCACCAAAATTAGTGCTCTGTCATACTATACAAGTACAGATGGATCCATCATCCTAAGTCTAGCACAGAACAAGGGAGAGTATGAATCATCTTCATTTATGGATGCAGAACAGGATAACAAAGTCATTACAAAGTGACTTCTTGTATCAGAAGCTTCAAACTGTAAACTGGAGTGTATCGCTCCAGCTCACAACCTGAACCACCAAGGCAAAGCCATCTTCCTCCCTGGTAAGGTACACAGGGATACATAAACACAGAAAGAATCTCATGTTGCAGTGCAAACAACATGCTCCCCTGAAAATGAAAGACTCTCAGTTTTCCTAGTGCAACCATTGGATGATAACAGATAATTTCTTATTAAGTCACTGGAACACCACATCACTGAGCTGTGCTGAGAGAGGAGCTGTTGCCAAGATGAAGTGACAGGAATGACAGATGAAGCATTTGATTTCATATTCTTGGCTCTTCTGCTGACTCTTTATGCAGCTGGAGCAAAATCAAAAGGCACACACTTGTCATGCTCTTTACTTAGTATGGACCCAGCCTGTCCAGTACAAGGAGCAGAACTAACTCATACAGTCCTTTATGTACTAAGTCCATGATTTTCTTTGATGCCACTATGGTAACAAACAGGAAAAGTGCAGTCAGATGAACGCTGAGGGCTGAAGAGTCAGAGGATGCCCAGGGTGTCCATCACCAAATCAGCTACAGTAAAAGCCTCAAAAGTTCTGGCAGCTGGGCACATCAGTCTGGACAGAGAAGGTACTGCAGAATTCCAAGCTTACCTCTGTAAAAGTAAGTGATCTGTATCAATCCCATAAAGTTTGAGGGCAGRTAGAAGGATGCTTTCTCCCAGATGACAAAGAATTCATAATCAAGTATATAAAAAACAGCTGTAAAATGGTAATAGCCCAGAAGGACACAGAGACAAAGAAAATGCCTTTATGATTTTGCTACTGATCAGAGAAGACAAGACTCCCMCCTAAAAGCAGGTCATTTTTTGAGTACTTCTATCAACAGCAGGAGATGATGTCACAGTGCAGCTCTCAGACAATATCCACAGACCTGCAGATCACAAGGCTTGTCTTAAGCTGAAATATGATTTAGCAAAACAAAGACAGTAACAGAGATTAAAATTTTAATTTAAAACTTTGCCAACAAAAATTGATTACAAAAAGGGAAATTATCTGTACAAAATAAGAAAGGAGGTACTCATTTTAACAAGAGACTGCCATTATTAATGTATGTGGGAGGACAAACAGCAGTTCAGGTCAAGTGACAAACTGAGAAACAAACAAACTGAACTTGTAATATGGAATTCTGAAGTGAATTTTCCATAAACAAAGTAAATTGACCTGAAGCAGCTCAGAAGCTAATCAAGGTTTATAAGAAGTCTATCTTCCTCGCAAACCTTTTCCTCTTAATTTAGAGAAGGAGGACATACTAGAAAGTGAGACCCCATGCAGTGCAGYGGGCCAGGACAATGCCTTTTGCTGAGCTTTCTCTCACTGAAGCCTTCCTTTGGGCCCTCTGTACAGAGATATTCTGCAGTTTGAGTGTGCCAGGGGTTTAACTGAGTCACAAACTATTGCATCTTCACTTAAAAGTTGGGTCCTGACTCAAAATGAAGACAAATGCTTTGGAGACTCTGAAATTCCTATAACTAAAAAGACTCCTCTYAAAATGATGATTCTCAGACTATTCAAGTCCACATCAAATAACAGCTGTTGGTGAAGGATAAATCTGTATTTACAACACTGCACTCCTCTTTTCTACCTACCATTTTACACAAAGAAAGAGACAAGACCATTTTTAAAACTCATCATCAAACAGACAAAAATGGCAGGTGATTTCTAAACTCCAAGTTCCTGTAAAACTTAAGCACACAGTATTTCTACATTTCTCCAGCCAAATCAACTTAACTGAGTTGCAGTGAAGACATGGAACATGCATTCCTTTTTAATTTCATCTAATTGCTTATTTTCCACTCAGCTTTGCATCAYTTAGTATTTACAAGTTTTTACACCTTCAGAACCCAAGTTTAGTGAAGAAACAAAGTAGTGATAAAAATGTATCAGCCCAGATTCACTTCACCTACTTACAGTTACCTGAGATACCCAAGCTGGGGCAGAACAGCTTTCTGTGCCCCACCTACCGAGTAAAAAAAAAAACAAATGCTAAAGGACAATTCATCAGACTTGAAATTTATCCTAGTGACAACACTCTTCCTCCTCTGACTACAAAACAAAAAGTGAGCAACTCCATTCTGACTTAGTCTTGGTTAAGGTTAGAGTAATTGTGTTCCTAGCTGAAGTGTTGGATTTATGTAAACCTACGCCTTACTTGCTCACTAGCAGCTCCCAGGTAGGAAGTCAGGGACAGCTGTCTCGTAAGAATGCTGTRAGACATGCACGAGTCCTCCTTACAGCTGGGAAAACTGAGATAAGTAAGAAGTTTGCTCAAGAGCATGCAGTGAGTCAGTAACAAGCTGGCATTACAGCTTCCTGGATCTTAGCCACATGCTCTGCCCATGGGAACCCAGTGCAAGGAAAACTGCTGTACAGAATCATTCCCTTTTCCATGTCAAACATTTTTACCAAAAATAGTACAGATGCTAATAAACAGTGTATGCAATTTCTTATTTGACAATTAAAGTTCTGCAGTAACCTGTATATTGTATTTTTACCCTGCAAAAGATTATTTCCAGCTTTGATTCTTAGAGGTCTTAAAGCTTTTAAGATAAAGCTGAAGATTCAGTTAAACAATGATGCAGTCAGTGCCCTTAACCACAACAATGTTACATTTTCTAGTTTAAGCAGTATTTATGCTACCCAATTTGGCAATCAAAAGAGAAACCTTGAAGCCAAGAATTCACAGATTTGGGGGGGGAAAAAAACATACCAGACTTCAGTTTCGCCAGAACAAGCTTTGTAACATGCCATGAAGAGTTCAGATATTTCAATTCTGTGAGTATCTGTTATTGCCATTTCAAACAAAAGCCCTCTAATCCTTAGCCTTGCCCAGCCCATGATGTAGCAGGTAGGACAAATGCTGCACRGCAAGAAACAGCTCTGCTCAAAACACAGCTTAATAACAGAAATGAAACATTTGCAATTTGCTTTATGAATGCATCAGAGAGATATCAGTTAAATAATGTTTCCAAAGACCCTGGGACTTAATTAAGCACAGCTATGGAAAAAGTCAGCTTCCTAAACCTGGGGGCTTGAGACATCTGCCTCACACTAGATTGTTATTTTACTGTGGTCAACAAAGCTTTTAACATACCAGGCAAGAGAGAATACCACTAGCTTGTTCCATCACATCATGGAACAGGACAGCCAATGGATCCTGTTGTGACAGACAATACTGTATAAAGAAGGCTTATTTTTAATGGCAGAATCACACTGGACACTACTGGCTAACCTGGAGCAAGATCTACATTTTTTCCTTCTGGAGTTTTTAATTTGCTCTTGAACCAGAAACATTCTTTCTAATCAGTTAAATCCAAGAGTACTGCAGAGAGCTCAGTTCCTAAACATGCTCTGCACCAGGAACGGTCGGTTCTACGTCCAATTGACACCGAAGAATTGCTGATTTCCAAGGGCAGGAATTCTTCACTGGTCCCCTAGCCGGAAACCTTGGCCCCAGTTGTGTCTTCCACCACCCTGTTGATCTTCTGCAGCCCTTCTCATGCTGGCAGGAGGGACACCAAAGCCCGACACTCCTCCCCTCCTGTTTGGCAGCCAGCGGTAACTAGGACAGACCAGAGGAGGAGGAGTTAGAGAAACAGCAGGACCTTGCAGGGAAATGCCAAGGCTGTGCTTTCTACTTTTCCATGCACTTCCTCTTAGCTGATACACTTTGTAATAAAACTGGCTTTTCCCAGCAGAATTTCAGAGAACTCTTTCCAAATCTAAGCTCTCAGCACACTGACAAATGGAAATACTGGGAAACTTCCATCTCTGGGATGGGTTTAGTTACAAGAGAATTGGACAGAACCAACAATATTGAGGGCAGTTTCAGAGCTCTTACCACCTTTAAAGACATTTTTAAAAACAACCTTGTCTTCTAATCTTTATGGAAAATTAGGTTTACCAGATGGGCTTGCAAGCACAGAATTAGAATATAAAGCTCCCCTATTCATTGAAACTTGTACAGAAAGTGTAACTGTAATTCAACATTTTATGTTACAAAAAGGGTTAACTGAGTTGCTAAYTAAAGTCTGACAGAGGAGAAGTATTTGCAGCCCAAAACTATGTGGACAAGACCAACTGAACTACAAACTTTGGCTTCTGATCATAGTATTTCAATGCCAAAACGATGAACATATCTCAAGAAAAAGCACTTCAAAAACCAAGACTTGCAGTCCCAGTGAGGGTGACTGATACAGACTGCAAAGCAGATTCATTTATAGCCCTGCACAAGTYTACAACTGACTATTATTGTTAAACATTGCTGAACTGGTAGCTACTATAACAATACATGGGGATACAGAAAACAGAACATTTACAGGATAAACCTTCTTTTATATACCATCTGATAATTGTTAGGGAGTTGTCTTTACTGCAGCTCAATTCAACAGCAGAACTATGACATTTATTTTTACTCTTAAGAGTGGGTAAAGGCATAAGCCACCCCAAAGGGCAACAAAGAACTCTCACATGGGCCATTTACAAGAAACTCAACATTTTTTATGACTCACAAGCTCAGTCAGTATGAGAGTCTACAGAAGGTTGACTTGGCAAAGTATTTTACACTTAATGATCCTACCATATGTATGTCTGATGAACCATACAAAAAATTGGACTAAACAAATAGAGATGTAAAGAATCAAGTCAGCTTACAGGAACTGAGGTGTGGACAGAAAATTCCTTCCTCCCAAATCCATTGGATATTTAAACATTAAGAAGAAATACAGGTGTCCAACCAGATTTCCTATCAGCTCATTGATGACTCTGTAAAGCAAAAGAAAGAATGGTCTCACATGCTGTCTTCTCTGAAAATAAATGAGTGACAATCTTCTGTTCACCTGCCACTAGGCTTTGCCAAGGCTGTGACACACAGAAAATTTCCCCTCCCTCAGCATTTTGCAGCCACTTCTTTAGAAGGGCCAACCTCCTGTGCTAACACACTAACACACCAAGTTTGTTCCACCCTCCCTTCCAAGCCTCCTCTACATTCTGTATTGAAAACACAATTAAATACTTGTTTACATTGGGGAATTAGACCGTATAGCGATTAGTGCCCAAAATAATCACTGCAGAGCCAGAGAAGTTACTGCTGCTTTCACTGGACAACCTGTCTCCTGCTGTACTGAACTGTTTTGTTCCCAGTTTTGTGAAAGCACTGCTGACTGGAGGCYCTTGAGTATCTTCTGTCATGCATAGAAACAGCAGGTAGCTAAGAGCAGGCAGTTTTCACAAGTGACAGATGAGTCAGTAGGAGGCACAGCCAGAAAAGGGAATTTGGTTTTGCTGTACTATCTCCTCCTTTTATAACTCAACCACAAACTTCCTGTTGTCACTAATTATGTTACAGCGGCACCAAGAGGCCCCAGTCAATGCCGGGCCCCAATGAGGGAGCCCACACTGTGCACAGAGGGGATTGCTGCATCAAGGCATCAAGGGGTTTAGTCCAAAAAAAAAAAAAAAAAAAAAANAAAAAAAAGAGAGACCAAAAAATTCAACAAGTGCTAATATGGCACATTGTGGGCTCATTGCCTTTTTCCCTTGTTTAACAAACTGAAAATAAAAGATCAGGTTGGACAAGTGTATGAGTGAAAGAAGTAACAGCACTATCAGAGTCAAGCTAAACTTGTTTCTAAAACCAGTAATAATGGCTGGTTCCAGGGGATGACATCTGTTTTTAGTGTGTGTTACTTTCTTAGCATGGAGAAGGCCTAATGCATGGAGTTACTAGAAAATACACCAAACTCTCACTACTCTCCCCTCACCACATTCTATTCTCTAGTTCTCACACACATATCTCCTCTTTGCTTTTATGTTAAATGACCACTGTGCGACACTGAGCAATATCAGTCAGATTACATAGCTTTAACCTTCTTATTTTAATATTACTCCTAAACTCAGTAGCAAGTTAAATAGCTGTAAAAGCTTTTATAACTTCAAATTGGCCATATGAGTAAATACATACGATCCACCAATGATGTAGTTGAATCCCAGAATAACCCATGGAAGGTAACAGGCCTGGAAAAGAAAGCAGTGGACAGAGTAAGTACAAGTTAAGGATGTCAACCTGCTCTCAACTTCCCACTACACTAATAAGCATGATCATAATCTCAATGCTTTAGGCATTACACAGGTCTTATCTATTAACTTAAGCCAATTCAACCCAAAAAGGTTACTCCAAACTGAGCAACCATTAACATTTTTAGATAAAACATACTCAAATATTATAAGCAAACATGCCTTTTGAACCCTATGTTCCACAGCAAGTTTGCATTTGGAACAAAGTCCTMAAGTTTTTGATTTTGAAAAGGTCTAGAAATTATCAAAAGAGTCTTCTCTACAAGATCTGACAGAAACAGCCAAGGTCACACAGGAAAGAAAAAGCAATTTAAAATACCAASATTTTGTCACTACATTCAGCTTTTATCCAGGCTAAAGTTTATCAGGAATTTTTTCCTTTCTTTCAGAACAGTGAATTGTCAGGACATCTTTTCAGTAGAGACACACTGAGTGATACCACATGGAAGACCATGAACTTCATCTTTGCTGCATCTCAAGGAGTATTCTCTGTGACAGTACAAGACACTTTTTATAAAAGAAAATATTTCTGTTTTGCCCCTCACCCACTACACATGCACCTTATGGGCAAAAATCTTTCCAATACACTGTCTGACATACCTTAAATCTTGTTCCAAACCAAAATGATACAATCATGTCTCTGTTCAGCTGGGCCCACACATAAAGTACTGACATGATGAGTGGAATCATCAGCAACTGCAATGTTTAAAAAAGACAAAGTTACCATTACTTTCACAGAAACACAAGAAACTCAGGCAGGAGGAGCTATGTTTCAGAAGTGGTTTGTAAGCGTGGTACATCACTAAAGTACTTTCAGATTGCCCCAGAATCTTTTCCAATACATGGCCTGGATCTGTTCAAAAACTATTGAGAAGGAGGAGAACCTACTTGGTCATTCTCCTTTGCAGGACCATGCCAAAGCAAAGGGCTCCAACCTGTGCCAAGTGAAAGAGCAGCTGAAGGGAGCTCTGCTCTACCCACACCTCCAGCAGTGAGCCCTGTGCCACCATCATTTCAGGGCACTAACYCAAACACCCCCAAAATGTTCCAGATGGAGTGTTACCCATCCAGCTGCCACCTTTGTCCCCATCCTCCTGAGAGCCCCACAGGGGAAGTGCTCCCCTCAACCCCCATTGCAGGGCATCACCTGCCTTGGGACAGCTTGGAGTGACCTGTGCTCCASGCCAGGAGCTGAGGGGTTGTTTCAAACACTTCCTTACAATGACTCTGCATTAGCTGATTGTACTGTTTCTAGTGAAAAAACACAAAGCACTGCTTTAGCCATCTGTGATTTCCGACCTGAGGGCAGGCTGCACCAGCAACATTCCCAGGAACTGGCTGAATGCTGTAACCAGCTCCTGGGTTTGGAAAAGAGGTAGAAACTCATCCCTTCAGGGGTGCTGCTATTTTACATCAATCCAGCCTTTCACAAGCCCCACGGTGCACTCTGACTCCCCACACAACAACCTTATTCAAAGGTTTTATTAAAACCCTTTTTATTTTACTTAAAAGAAAGCAATATCTAATACCTGCACACATTTGACTTAGGAATAAAGGCCTAGCTTTCCCACTCTATCTTCTGAATTTCAACAAAGGTCACTCAAAACAAGTAAAAATCCTCTTATTTTTAAGAAAAAAACCACTTTTATATCAAAAAACTGATTCTTCTTTAATCAATACTTTGTATGCAGATAAAAAAAAAAGTACCTCTTTAAAAATATACAAATCAACACAATCAGTATAAAATTTGAATAATGTGTGGGTAGCTCCAGCATGGTTTTCAAAAATTTGTGGTTATCTTCCCCACAGAAAAGCGTAAGTGTAAAGTTATGGACAGGCATCTCCACACCACAGATGCATGATTACTGGTTTTGTCTACCAGAGAGCCAGAGAAGTGGTCTAATAAATGCTAATAATAATTCTGTATGGAAAACTATAGATATTGGTGCAGTCTTTGGGTGCTGGAGACAGATGAAGATGAGAATAGCAGAGGCAGACTGAAGACATGCAGTTATCTGACACTCTGTTGTGTCCAAAACACACTTCCCAATTTTCACCCTTAGTATTTGGGGAGATAGGAATTATTTCACTGAAACCAGTTCTTAAGACCACTAAGATCACTCCCGTGAGRATTTTGTACTTCAAAGTTCTGGTCTCAAACTGAAGCTGTATTTTTCACCAAAAAATCTTCTGTTGGCAAGTAAAAGGCATACTGAACTAAATTTGAGAAGATTAACAAACCCAAGAATCATTTTTAAATAGAAAAATAAGAAAGCAGATCCCCATTCATTAAAAGAAATAGTGCATAGGTGACATCTTGTGTCCATTTTAGCAGAAGTCTAAGCACTTCCTGACTGCACAAAGACACCATTTTTACTTCTTGGCTTCCTAACTAGGTTAGATCCAAGGTTGTGCCTTCAGCTGAGGCTAACCCAATCTGAAAAATTAACAATACACACACAGCAGTCCATTCTGATATAATCTGAAMAGCCTAGCTTAACTATGTTCTGCAGTTAAGTCAATAATGCCCTCTATGAAGTCATCAAGTAGTCATAAAGTTTTGTAAAATTATTATCTGAGAAACTGCACCACACTTACCTGCATGTCCATTACCAAGCCAGTTATCTGTCATTGCACCATGAAGGAAAATGCAGTAAAACCTGACAGACTACAGCAATAAAAAGCTGCAGACACACAGAACACACGTCCAAAGATCTTTAATATTCAGAATTAATACTACACTGTTTCAGGTTAAAATTTCCAATGATCTAGAGATGTACAAACTTTGTTTCAATAACTGCTTTTTGGCAACCTTTCAGGTGCCCACCTCAAGGCATTACCACAAGGGCTGATGGATGCACTGGCTTTTCCTCCCTGATGAAACTGGCTAGCTACAGACTCAATCAGTCCTTGCATAAAGGCACATTAAAGTTTAACARCTGGATTCTTTCATTAGTTTAACACTGACATTTTGGTTTTCTAACTAAAGAAATATCAGATCATGAAAAAATACCAATATATTGCCAATGAGTCATAGAAAAGAAGCAATTTCTTAAAGTGCATCAATGCAGGCTTTTAATACTCTTCTCCCATCTTGGAGCTCAAAGACACTGTTGTAGTAACTGCTGAGTAGAAATAATCACTGAATGATTTTAATATGATCAGGATGCTTTTAACAGATCATAAATACATATAAAATGACACCCAGCATTTTCCCAGAACATACATCCAGGTTGATCCTTACATCACACAGGGAACAAGCAACTAGAAGCTTTTAAATGACCAGTTTGAAAGTCAGGTCACAATTACATTAATTAAATGCTCACAGCCAAGAGCCTGTAATCATAAAGGCAACCTTCATCTTCCYAACAATGTAACTAAACGCTCCTTGTTACAGCCGTGGCTCCACAGGACTAGCAGRAGCAGCAATTCCCTCCACATAGTGGAATGCAACTAGAGATAATGTATTGATAAAGCATTTCTACACACCAGCTCCTCTGGAATCTGCTTCTCACCCCTCCCTTTTTTCCACCTGCTGTGCCACTGCAAATTACTACAAGGAGGCAGCAAGAGCACAGACAGAAAGGGAGCATCCCCAAGGATGGAGGTTCCACACCCTCTCCTGCCAATCTGCCAGTGCTTCACTGCCCTTACAGTGTGTCTTTCTCACATTTAAATGGAATTTCCTGTGCTTCATTTTGTGGAATTGGGTGTTCAGCTCCAGAGCCCTCAGCACAGAAAAGACATGGACCAGTTGGAGTGGGACCAGAGGAAGGCCACACAAGTGACTGGAGGAATGGAACAACCTCTCCTTTAGGGAAAGACTGAAAGAGTTGGGGGACAAAAATGTTTAGAAGGGCCTTTTGCAATAGTACAAGTGGTAATGGTTTAAACTAAAAAAGGTTGATTCAGACTAGGTATAACAAAGAAATTTGTTACTATGAGGGTCATGAAACACTGGCACAGGCCACTTGGAGAGATGGTGGATGCTCCATCTCTAGAAACTTTCAAGGTCAGGTTGAATGGGGCTCTGAGCAACCTGATTTAGTTGAAGGTGTCCCTGCTCATTGCAGGGACAACTTTTCAATATCACTTCCAATTCAAACTACTGTATGATTCCATGACAACACCCCAGGCTGCACAATCCCAGCTCTCCCAGCTTCAACCCTGTAATCATCTCTGTGACCCTTCAGTGGACTCTCTCCAGTATGTCCATGTCTCCCCTGTACTTGGGAACCCAGAACTGGGTGCAGCCCCCACACATCTCTCACAGACTGAGCAGAGAGGAACAATCACCTGCCTCAGCCCGCAGGCAATCCTCTGCCTAGGGCAGCCCAGGGGGCTGGTGGTCACTTTGGCACATTGCTGGTTAGTGGTCAACTTTGTGTCCAGCAGGACATCCAGGGCCTTGTTTGCAAGATGCTTTGCTTTTTTTGGAAGATGCTTTGCTTTGTCAGTCCCTGCCTGGTCTGTCCTGGTGCCTGAGGCTGTTCCTTGCCAAGAGCAGGACTCTGCACTACCCTTTGCTGAGCTTCATTCCTAGTCAGCTCATTTATCCAGCCCCTAAAGATTCCTCTGAATGGTGGCACAACCCCCGGTTCATCAACAACTCCTCCCAGTTTTGTATTCAAGATCTAAAAGAAAATTCAGCTGGTACAGCACAGCCCACAAAAATGTTTCCCAGCATTCCCAAACCAACAAGCCCAGCTTCTTCAGGAAGTTGTCTCAGTGAAGATATCACAACACTGTCTTCACAGACTCAGATGACTTGTACCCAGCAGGTAAAGGATCTCTCCATTTCAAGGAATGGCAGTGACCAGTCYTTTTTGCACATGGCAGCTTGAACACACTAAACTCAGTGCTAACCCAAGAGCAGCTCAGCAGAGCAACCCAGGCAGCACCAGGGACACTCACCCAGCACATGCTGAGCTCTGTGGAGGCAGAACTCRAGTCCCCACTGCACACTCGTGTGAGCACATCAAGTGCTCTCCCTGCAAGCCACTCACTACCTTTTCAGGAAAGTTATACACTTAGGAACTCTACAAACTCTCCTGGGAACATTTGCTACATTTTAAAACTGCTCCTTGATAAAACARGTCCTGGTCCTTGAACATACTTCAGGTGGAAACAGGAGAACCAAAATATATTTCAAAGTTTGATGATGAGAAGGATACAACAATGCAGATCCAGTTAAACAGGAGCATGAACATGTAATCTGCTGGCCTTCCATCAAAAGCCCCTGAAAATAAAAAGAGTCATTTTAAATCATCAAAAGCACTGAAATTTTGATTAAAAATTAGAGCAACTTTTATCYTTCAGAGTCTAAGAAAGCTCAGTTAATAACAGCTGCTTTGCATGCACTCTGTGGTCTATGAATATTTTTTAAATTTTAAAAAGCCTTAAAATAGAACAACCTACAGGCTGAAAAATAAGACATTCAGCCTACTGCATTAGAGCACAAGCAGTGTCTATACTTAAAAAAGAACACACTGATTCTGGAGATAAGTAGTTGTAACTACATAAGACTTCAAAAATGGAGTTGGACCCCATCGTTCATATGAAACTGTGGGTTAGAAGAACAGAATTAGGAAATACACGTGCACAGCAAAAGCAGAAATACCAAGTTTAATGAGTGAGTCATGTGAAAACCAGCCCTTACTTAGGCAAATTGCATCCTCTTTGCATCATCTCGTCAGACTCAAGAGATGCAGTGGTTTTTATACTCCAGGAAAAATTAGCACACATGACAAGGAGGGTCCACATGTGCAGCACACTCTGTTCATTCTAAGCTGTGCTGCTTGTCTAATTCACCATTCCAAATATGTGTCAATTTTTTCAGGACACTGGAAACAAAAGAGTAACATTCCCTGCAGGTCATATAAAACGAAATGATCCTTAGATGCTCAGCTGAGTTGGAGACCTGACAGAGACAAGTACCAAAAAATARCCCTGTAGCAATTCCTTGCCAACATGAAAAGCTGAGGCTCTCACTCCCACTAACTGTGACAAAAGGCTGACAGAGACCTCAGCATCTACGCAAGAATTCCACCAACTTTCAGACAAACCCAGGCAGGAAAGGAAAGCCTGAGAATATTGCTGRAAAAAACCCAGACCAGTGGGGGGGAAACACAGTGATAGTGGGAATGAGAGTGACACACACAGCATATCACAGACACCTGAATTACATGCTCCTAATTAAACATCAAAATGCCTAGAAAGAATGCCACTGCTCAATGTGAGCACTGCTCAGCTTCACAGAAGTATTCTGAAATGAAGAAAATCTACTTTTAAGCATTAGCTTTTTAGAATACCTTATGTAAAACAAAATTACTAAAATACCAGTTTTACTGTTTAAGTTCATTAAGTTCATTAAGTTTATTGTTTAAGTTCAGCCATGCAAAATGCATGACAGGAAAAAAAACATATTTTGAAAAATATATCAGAAAGTTTTAATGTTGTAAAACTACAGAAACTTTTTCCTTACTGTAGCCATAAAAGAAATAAAAACAAATAAAGAGAAGAAGCTGACTAAGGCTGTAGAAAGGTCAGCTCAGGAATCCTTCCAAAACTGGAAGAAATCAAAGTTGTTATTATTATTCTCCTTCTAAATTTTTTTGCTTCTCATTATCTATGAGATTGCTAATGAGAGTATTAGATAAACCACTTAAATTGACTTTTCCATGAACATCTAAGGAAATTGGACTACAAACTGCCAGAGAGCTCAGCACAGGTATGGAGTGAGCTCTATCCCACAGGTCGTCCCATGAGGCCCAGGGTATAAAGCAGTCATTTGGGATGAGCTGCAGACCCATAATTCACATAAATCTCATCATTCACACAGCTGGGGAGTGAACTCTGCATATTCTGCTTACTCTGTGATATTTGCTATGCTCTTCTCCAAACAAAGCAAAACAAAACCACACCAATCTGCCTTTCCTTTGGAAGGCACAGGTCAGGCTCCTAGGAAAGCACAAGCACAGCACAAAACCATACTGGT
The DNA here is from genome assembly GCA_014549065.1 of Cardinalis cardinalis. Lineage (NCBI taxonomy): Eukaryota > Metazoa > Chordata > Aves > Passeriformes > Cardinalidae > Cardinalis > Cardinalis cardinalis. The sequence goes on along the minus strand of JACDOX010000058.1, from coordinate 1,302,698 downwards.
ATTTCTGACAGCTAAATTTGAAGCTGGCAGGCAGCAGCAGTGTATGCTCAAAAACCATGCACAATGCTGAAAATAGAAGTTTCACTTTCTCAGTTTCACAGACAAAAGGAGGCACAGACCAGTGCAAWCTTCTACTTGTAAACAATATCAGCAACTTTTGTACCTTCCAACTACAGAAGGATTCAGGCCTTTTTCAGAGAAATGGCCAACCTAACCAAAGATTTAATTTATACCCAGAAAAATGACTGGAATATAAAAGAAATGCATTGGTTCAAACAATACAGATGACTTCCCAGTTTCAAAATCCAGATCTGTTGTACAGCAGAAATTTACTCCCTCTCATGAGATCTGAGCCACAGCCAAACAACTAGAGCATTTTGTAAGTATATCTACAAGCAGTGAGGTCTCTTAATTTGCATAAATATCCARGAACTCTTACTACGCCTACCTTTGCCCAGTCAGAACTGTAAGCACTCTCATGTGCTCATAAACTACTGCAGAAAGGCTCAAAAGGAAGCAGGAACCTTTTCTAGCTATTAAACCAGTATTTAACTTTCACTAAGAAAACAACCAAATACAATTGGCACCACTCCTGCTTTCCTTACCACTCTTCTTAAGACTTCAATGTGATTCCACAATACTCTCTGGAGAGCAGGTCTACCAGGGATCTCCTCTCTCGTGGGATTTCCCAACATCACCTTCCAATGCATYCCCCTTTACACCACCAGTTCTAGACTCCATTAGAATGATACTGAAACTCTTGTTCACAAAGGCTTTCAGGAGGAGTCTGGCTTTGCAAATATTTTAATTATTTATGTCAATTGAACCAATTTTTGTCTAGGTTTAATGAACTGGRCAGTGCAAAAGGAAACCAGTTTTGAAGCTACCTTGTACCAACAATCCCTTCATTTGAGAGAAATTATCTATTATCTTATCTCCTTTTTTTCACTTAATTTTTCCCCTTAACTGAAAATCCTTCTAGTGTCTTAACTTTTCCACATATCTGGCAGAGGGGCAGACTTCCTTTGAAGGAGGTATCTCTCAATTCAACACAGACAAAAGAATAACACAAATAAGCATCCCTATTAAAACAAGAAAAAACTGGTATTATTTTCTCCCAATGGCTTAGCCCAKTATTACATTATGCTCTATCATCCTTCTCTGATGGAGAGAAAACATCAGATACAAMAACACAGAGGTAAACATCATCTTCTAATCTGTCTCACTTCCTTAAACTCACCAACTAAAAGCAAGCACCAGGYCCTCCTACTGAAACAAGTATCAAGTTCAGATCCTAAATGGCCAAAGGGAAGGAGCCAGCCACAGAAAATCAGTTTTCAGAGYAGTTTCACGCTGACCAACATAAGCTGGCACACAGATGAGCCATSTCTTATCAGCTCCAGGCAGGGTTCACGAGGTGCATACAATTTAATGGACAACATACCTGTTTCTAGTCGTGAGGAATATTGATACAAGAAATACAAATTCACCAAGTAGAGAAATCCCGTTCCAGGTCCCACTGGGAAGAAGAACGTTGCTGTTATTGGCCGCCAGATCTGTCCAGATCAAAAGAGAAAGATCTATTTATAAACTGCAGAATGAACTCATGTTCACAGGCTTTTTATTTACATTCATTACTTGATAATGAATGAAAACTTGGAACAYCAAGAAGATTAAAAATAGCCCAAGTATTGATTGTTTCTGCTTCAGCAGCTTTTCTAGTCGTGGTGTTTTCTTTCAATCTGGTAAGCAAAGCTATTAAGACTACACCAGAAATAACACACAACTCTGCAAACTGCTTTCCATCACATCTCTGCAGCAGTGAGCCTTTAATGCAGTGCAAAAGAGATTCACTGGCAAGGATGCTACCCTGTTTAAAAACAGCCATACAAAACCCATTCTTCTCTGTTGAACAGAGGCCAAAGAATCCAGAGCCTTTAGTGTWCCATTCCAGACAGCACGTGCTGCTCTGAGCATTTGGGATCTGCTCTGGGACAGTCTCCCAGCTATGAATATTGGGCACAGCCAACTGCATGGCAGCAAGTAGCAAGGATGGAAAATGGTCATTCATGAACGAGCTCTTTAAGCAGCAACATTTCCAAACCGAGTATTAGGATCCTAACAATGCAGTTCAAGAAGGAATAATAGAATTAGAGGAAAAACCAGTCATTTATACTACTAAATTTTGGGAACAATACACGAATCAAGGTACAGAGAGAATTATGGCTTTAATTTTTTTTTTCGTTCTTCAGTGAAGATATAATGAGATCATATAACASAAATTTAAAAATTGAACTCTCTTCTCTTCCTTCATTTTGAGCTCCTCAAATGAGTGCTCTCCCCCAACACTGAACCTGTAACCTCACAGTGCAAGAAAAAATACGTCCAGTTTGAGACCACTTTTGATATTGCTATTGCACCCAGAAACACTGCATGTCTGACACCTGAAGGCATCAGCTGTTAGTTTACATGGAACATATCTAAGCACAGAAGTTGACAATCCCAAAGAGAAGGTTTTTAAAATTCCAAACCAGAATATGCACTCCATTACAGAATCACAGAATATGTCAYGTTAAAAGGGACCCCAGTGGGTGATCTGGGCCAACCTYCCTGCTCAAGCAGTCATTCTAGAGCACCCGACACAGGACTGCACTCAGACAGTTCTTGAATAACTCCAGCCAGGGAGATTCCACAGCCTCCCTGGTCAGTCTGTTCCAGTGCATGGTCACCCAGGTCAGTTGGAACTTCCCATGCATCAGTTTCTGCCCTTTRCATTTATCCATCTTCTGACACCTCCCTCCTCTCAGTCCTCTCCCCTCGAGGCTGAGCARGCCCAGCTCCCTCAGCTCCCATCAGAGCTGCTCCAGTTCCTTCATCACCTCTGTCAGCCCCGCTGTACCCACCCCACGGGCTCCATGTCTCTCTTGTAGCTCTGCCTCAAAACCTCCCGGGCCAGCTGCAGCCTGGGATGTTTGCACACCCTGTAAACCCAAAGTTACAGCTCCCAAAGCCACGGCCACACGATGACACAGCTGAGCAAGTCACCTGTRGCCACAGCCACAGAGCTCCTTAGCACAACAACCAATGCCCACCAGAACAACTCCCACAAAAAATGTAGGAAAAGCASACCAGGGTGAGGCACAAGACGAATTACAGAGCTGCCAGGGGCAACAGTCCTCCTCCTGTCACCCTGGCGGGGACGCACAGCCCGTCACCGCGGTGGGGGCCCTTGGGCCCTGCGGGTTGGGCCCGGATTTACGCGGTGCTCTGCCCGCAGGCCCTGTACAGGTTGAGCGGGAAAGCGGTTCCACCCCCGCCGGAGGGRCTCTGCTCCCCCCGGTCACCCCTGGGCGCTGTCTCGGTGCACGGCGCCTCCAGCSCGGCCGCGGAGCCGGGGCAGCGGCCGGCCCCGCGCGTAGCCCCAGCGAGGCCCCGCAGCGCCGCCGTGCACTACAACTCCCAGAAGGCCCCTCGCGCAGCGAGTCAAAGTGAGTTACAGTGCGGGAGCCGCGGGGCACGCCGGGAACGGTAGTGCGGCCCGTACCTGGAAGCGGTGGATGAAGGCGTCAGGCCAGAGGAAAAGGTTGACGGGGCTGACGAGGCCCAGCTTGCCCACGAGCGGAACCGCGATGGAGCCGGCGAACCAGTAGCGCGTGATCAGAGGGATGCTTCGGAACCAGTCCCCCAGGTCCGACATGGTGCAGCTGTGCCTGGCCGACGCGCAGGCCTCGCCGCGAACCAGCAGCTGRAGAAGAGACGAGACGAGGGCTCAGCCACTCCCGCCGCCCGGTCACGAAGGGAGCCCCAACCCAGACGTGGCGCCACCGAATTCGGCCGAGCCGCCGCCGCTGCTTCCGGCCCCGCCCCGGCAGCCGGGAGTCCCGCCCCGGGGGCGGAGCGRGGAGCGAGCCGCCGCTTCTGGGCGGCGGGGCGGTCGGGTCAGGCAGCGTCTGCCTTCCTGAGAGGCGCTTGTAATGGGGGGCGSGGGCAACAGGAGGGAACCGGCAGCAAGTCCTGTGCCTGCGACAGGCTGCAAAGACCACGTTCTGAGTGATCTATTGCACTGCGTTATAAACACACTTGCCTGTGACGACGCGACGTTTTCACTCGCTTTTACTGCATTGCCCGGTGCTGSACGCGCTCCGTTCTCCGTCCCCGCCCAGGTCTCCGCGCGGCGCCCACGAGCGAAACTACAACTCCCAGCAGCCCGCGAGGCTGCAGTTGGAGCGGTTCCATTCCCCGATATCTGGGGGGGAGCGCTCGCCACCATTCCGGCTCCTGCCCATTGGTGAAGCAGGAGCGGGCTGTACCACGCGAGCAGCGGCCCCCGGCGCGGAGCGTGGGCGGAGCCCTGAGGGCAGCGCGGGAGCGGCGGCGCCGGGCGGGGATGGAGCGCTGCGATCTGGGCGAGCGGCGGCGCGGGCCCATCTGGAGCCGCAGGGCGGGGGCGGCCGCACCGCGGGGGTAACGGGGCCGGGCCGGGGCGAGCGGCTGCCCGAGAGGAGCGGGCGGACGGGGCGGGGCCGGCCCGGGCCCGCCTGAGCCTGTGCAGGGTGGTTGAAGGGGCAGCCCGGGGATAGCCCGTCAGATAACGAAAGGAGCGCGTTCCCCTCGGGTCACAGAATCGCTGCATTCGGAAGGGGCCTCTGGAGATCATCCAGAGGCCACGGCAGGGTCACCTAGAGCAGGGTCCAGGTGGGCTYGGAATGTCTCCGGAGGGGGACACTCCACGGCTCCCTGGGCAGCCTGTTTGGTGCCCTGCCGTCCACAACGTGAAGAAGTTATTCCTCCTGCTGAGGTGAAACTTCTGTGCTTTAGTTTAAGGCGATTGCTCCTCGTCCTGTCGCTGGGCAGCACCGAGAAGAGTCTGGCACGGATCCTCTTGGCACCGGCYCTTGAGTTATTTATATGCATTAATGAGATTCGCTCCTGAAGGCGGAGCAGGTCCCCAAGGAGGCTGTGACACCCCCGCGCTCAGGCTGCTCAGCTCGGCTGGCACTTACCCTGGTTTAGGTGTATTGAATAAAATGCCATGGGGGAATTCCAGGAGATTAATCGCAGTGTGCTGTGTAAATACTGCCTGGTCTAAGCTGAAGAGCAGCAGCACAAATGCTGCTTTGGGGGCCTCTGTCCTGGGGGACTCTGGAGGCAGCCCCGTGAACTCCTGACTGTGTTCTCCTGGCTTAGTTCAGTTGCAGGAAACTTTTGAAGGGCAGAGTGTGACATTGAAAAGGTGTTGGGAGGTGCTGTAGCTGCAGTGATGGGTACTTGTGTTTCAGGGTGGTTTTAGAAGCAGAAGTCATACTTCATGTGTTAGGGTCTTTAATGTCGTAATCCCACACAAACATCACTAGATTTCAATTACATTTAAAAATATCTTTATAATTTCATTTTTATGGCCCTTTTATTGAAGAAAGAWATGGGCTTAGTAGTGAGGTGCAGTTAGTTTTGTCTCTAGTCTGTACCATAGCTGTATGACCTTCTTCTGGTGTTCACTCAGACTTTGTAACAAATCCCCCAACCCCATGAAGGTGCTGAGCAGCATGTTCTGTGTCTCAGAGCTATCAGCATCTCATATAACCATGGTCAGAGCATTCTGCAAGTGCTCTGCAGTCTTTAATCAGCCTGCCAATATCTGGCACAGCTTTGGTGTTTAGTTTAACTGTGAACTCACATCCAAGTAATAATACAAAATTATTGGCTTGTTCAGTGTTAGGCAATAAATCCAGGAATAGCAGATCTTCCAAATCTCARTCTCATGCTTCCTGGAAAACCCTTCCTCTAACAGCTGATTCTGCACATTTCTGCATCTAGCTCTGTTTTATGTGGACAGCACCATACAAGGATAGAAGTGGAAAATTAGAAACTTTTGTTCTATAATAGCTCAGATTAATAGTAATAAGTAAGGCTTTCTTCATAGAATTGTAGAATGATTTGGAGTGGAAAGGGACCTCAAAGATCATCTAGTTCCAACCCCCTGGACACCTTCCACTGGACCAGGCTGCTCAGAGCACCATTCAGCCTGGCCTTGAGCACTTCCAGGGATGGAGCATCCAGAACTTCTCTAGGGAGCCTGGTTGTCTCACTACCCTCACAGTAAAGAATTTTTTCCTGATGTCTAATGTAAACCTACTCTCTTTGAGTTTGAAGCCATTCATCCTTGTCCTGTCATTCCAGGCCATYGTAAAAAGTCTCTCTCCACCTTTCTTGTAGGCTCCTTTCAGGTGCTGGAAGGCCACAAGTAGGTCACCTCAGAGCCTTCTCTTTTCCAAGCTTAACAATCCCAATACTTTTGAAGACTGTGAAAAGAAGTGATATTAAAACTGATTTCCCCCACATCTAAGCAGACTGGTTTCTTACAGTAATGCACAGCTTCTCAGTTTTCTAGAACATTTCTTTGCAGTGGTAATGATGAGCCAGGTTCCTTGCTGAGTGTTGAATTGGGCTTTCAGATTCATCATTATATATTAGTGTTATTCATTAATAATGGAGATCAGGTAACCAGGAACCACACAAAAGGATTGTGAATGCTGAATTTCCCCTATCTGCTTTACATGCCTCCTACTCACCTTCCAACATAGTGAATTACTTCCTTTGTAGTGTATTTTTTATATTAGAAATACATGGGTATATTAGAAATACATGGAATTGTAAAATYATAAGATAAAAACCTTTTAATCCTATGTCTTACGGATGTAAATGGTAATAAAATGATTCTAAGCATGATTGTTTTGCTGGCTTTCTTCACAGAGTTATGGTGAACATCATTCACAGYGTCCAAGGGTACCATTCCAGGACAATACATTTTCTGAATGTGGCTTTTGACAGTTCTGGGGATTCTCTCCTTGCTGGGGACCGCCAAGGGAATGTGTATGTTTTTGACTTGAATGGGAACAGGTAAGAATATTACTATCAAGACTTTTTAATTGTCTGAGACATCTGTAACATTCAGGGGTGTGGAACTTTTCTGGACAGGATCCCACAGGTCAGGTTTTAACTAGATAGTTTTAAATAGGKAATCATTTGCTCAGGGCTGAAACTTCAACCCAGTGTCTCATGTAGGCCCCCTAAATGTTATTTCATTTGTTTAGCTGCTCAAAAAGATCAGAGGCTTGCAACTGTAAAAAGAACAGCGATGCCATAGAACTTAAGGGCTACCACCATGAATTACTCTTGAGCCAGTACAGATCAATGAGTGAGCCACTTGCAGAAATACATCAACCAGTCTTTCAGCATTTTACTACTGAGTTTTAAAATACTAGCACTGATTTTTAGATCTATTATAATTGGATATTATTTCCTTACTCMCTTCTGAGTTTATTTTTTTCTCTCTGTGTAATATATTGAAACCAATTAAATTACTACTTCACTTGACATTAAATGAACCTAAGCTTTCTAACACAGTGAGAATGTGTATTTTTAAATAGGTTCAACCTTGTTCAGAGAACAATGCAGGCTTGCACTGCTTTGGCATTTAATCTTCGCAGAAAGACAGAGTTCCTTGTGGCTTTGGCAGATTATTCTGTTAAGTGCTTTGATACAGGTAAGGAGAAATTTCAAGGCTTGAATGCTATCTGTATTGGCATAAAAAACTTATATAATTTTACTTTTGATCTTATATTTTTCAATAATTTGTTTTATGGAAATTATACTATGTATTTCATGCCACCTGTCTGAAAAGTTTGGGCCCGTGTTGGTTGTAGTCCKTGGGTAAATGAACCTAAATGAACCCTTTGCTTTGCCAAAGTTCTTTATTCCCACTGAGTCACACAGGCATTTGTTTAACTGAASTCCACCACAGGATTGTAGTTAGGTATGTGACCTTTTTTTTTAAGCAGTTTTTTATAAAGCCAAAACTAGTTGACAGTATGTTAGTTTGCAACTGAACAAATTCTTGACTATATTGACAGTAAAATATTTGAACAAAGTGACAATGTACACTAAAAGAAATGTCTAAAAGAGTGGTTTAAGTGGTTTAGTATTCAAATGAGTCTATATCCTTATTGAAAAGCATTATTAAAAATTAACATTACAGCTGTGTGTCTCTGTCTGGATTTGAAGTTAAATGGTGAAGGGCAGTGACAATTCATTCTTCTTTAAATTATTTCATTCTTCTCTAAATTATTCTTTACCTATCAGAAAATGCATTTGTAATGTCTYCATTATATCTAATTATTATCTGGATTTAAATATTTTCAAAAAGCTGTAGGAATCACTCATCTACAGTTTTAGGGCTTGAGATTATCTGTGAAGATTTTAATGTAGCACAATGTTCCCCAAAATAGAGGAAGAGTCAGAGTTAAGGTCTGAAATCCCCTGCACTCTCTCTTCCTTTCAACRACGGCAAGACCAAACTTAGATATTTGGATGCACTTAGAGAARTCTTTATTACTCCAGAGAGTACTGCATGTTCATGTGGTGCTGTTTCCAGATATCAAGTCATACTGAAGAATGTTCTAAAATATGAATTGTACTCACCTAAATCAGTGCAGTTCCTTAGGGTATTAGACAGTCCTTACCTGTTGGGCTCCATCCCCTTCTTTAGAGGACACTCTAATYCCATGTCGCCTCTCAGGTGATGACWGCTTTAAGCACTCCATTGTCTGTAAGCACAGCAGAAAGTTTGACTGTTAGTCTTTATGAGCTGCTTTATGGCCATTTCCTATCTTTGATGCCACAGCAGTAGCTGGAACCACTCCATGGGCTGCCAGGCAAACCACCCAATGTAAACAGTGTAATTGCCACCAGTGCAGTTTGGTTGCTGAGGGAAGATTAGTGGTCATGCAGTCACAAGTGGGAGACATTGTACTCCGAGGAACCATTTCCTTAGAATGCAGTGCACAGCATAAAAATGTTTAAGGTTCTAAAAGAATTAATGAGCTGTTCCTTTCTGACTCTGCCTTTCTGTAGTCATAACCCGTTGTCATTAAACCTTTTTTCTTTGCACCTGTAAATAGTTGTGTAATCATTCACACATTCTGTCTACAAGTAAAAACAAGTGCAGAATTTTAACTAGAACATTCAGTCTCAACTTCTGTGGGTGTTCACATCAGATATTCTGTGAGGCATGCTGAACTTAACTGATCACATTGTTCATGGCTTTTTAAGATTGATTTTTAGGCTAAATGAATCAAGTCTGTGCAAGTTGACTTTCTGTGCAGAACTGAGCAYAAGTTGTAAAATGTTATTTAGAGATGAGAAGGTTGTGCCTCTAAGGYATAATACCTATATGAAGACTGATACCTTTGTTTCTTGTGTGTTGGGCTGTGATGGCAAATTGTTATATACTAGTTGTGCTTAAAAGTCTCTCACAGCATAGAGTTGACGATAAAGACTAAAGTAGTAGTTGTTCCACTTTGAATGACTCGCATATCTTTTTCATCAACTTCTGCAGAAACCCAGGAGCTAGTTAGTTGGATGAGAGGCCATGAATCTTCTGTGTCTTCCATCTCTGTCCATGGCTCAGGCAAGTATGCCATCACCACTTCTACTGATACAGCTCAACTGTGGGACTTGGACACCTTTCAAAGGATAAGAAAGCTGAATGTTCGTCAGTCTGTGGGCATACAAAAGGTGAGTAAAGAGCAACTGCTAAAGGTGAACAAGCACACCACAGTAGGTACAACATCACATATTAAAATCACATTACTTGTAAATAGTCTTTAAAATACGGGTTAATCTTTTTTATCATCTTTGGGCATCTCATCTTAACATTTTTCCCATCACATCACCCAGACCACTGAAATAATGACTCAGTAGTTGCAAAGATCTCCTGGGAACTTTTAAGGAACTTCCATCTTTAGATATACTCAAAACTTGCTTGGACGTGACCTTGACTGACCCAATTTAACTTGGAAGTTGGAGCCATCTTCTAGGTTGACCTTGCATCAGCCTAGAGTGGGCTCAGAGGACCTGTGTAGATTGATTCCAACCTGAATGGTAGTAGGATTTAAGGGTGTTGTTAAAAAAACAGTTTTGGTGTCGTGATGGTTACTTCAAACAGTCACCACCACCTGCCTCATTCAGCTTCTTATTCCAAAGCTCTTGTGTCTGTGCATGCAAAGCTCTGAATGTGGGAACAAACAAGGCTGAAAAGGAACTCAGCAAAAAGAAACCACTGCTTCTCAGCCTAGTGGTTTCTTTGGTTCTGTTTGCTGCACAGACACACTGGAGCAGCATGGGATGAGAAGGATGACATGTTTGTGTCAGGGAGTGGTTTAAGTAGGTCTCCCTTAGCATTACACTATTTAAACAGGTCTGCCTGCGCCACCAAATGTCACACTTTGGTCTAAGTACTACAGAAAGTCCTGACCCAGTGCCTGAGCATTGCTTGCACACGTGCTGCCCTGCAGTAAATTTTCTGACAAACACCACTTCAAACCAAGCCTCTCGTCAGGCTGGCCACTAAAAAGCCATGCTGCTTTTGCAGAGAACCAGGCTATTCATTTGAGTGTCCTCACCCACTTCTGGGTCAGGCAGAAATTCTGTCAGCTTAAAATAGTCACCTAGCAATTACTGGGAAAGATCCTCCATAAATTTTTGTTTGTTTGTTTTATTAAAACTGTTGTGTAGCGCATGTTGCTAAAATAATTATAACATCTTTCATTCAAAGACAGATGCATTTCTCTAGTGGAGATTTTTCTAGTGCTCATTATCTTTCTTCCTTTGTGTAGCCTGTGTGTAGGGACTTCTTATTGGTAAGTGGCTCTTGAATTTGGTAGGATGAGGATGTTGCAGTATGGAAACAACTTTTAAAGCCAAACAGTAGAGATTATTATTGAATTAGTAGATCACATTTGGGAATCAGGAGCCTGCTCTCTTTTGGTGCTACCATTTCTTACAGGACATTATGCAAATGATTTAGATTTCATTTTTCTATCTTTAGAATAATGGTATTTATTCTCATTCCACAGTCTAAGACATACAGGTAAATATGTGCTTTACTGAAGTTCAGATTTGTTATTAGACTGCAGGCCTGASACTCAGTGTGCAAAGCTGGATTCTTGCTTGCTCTCTGAGCCRCTGTAGCGGTGTTACACCCATCCTTTGTGCTTTTTGGTGCCTCTTGAGCCCAGTTGCACTCCAGCATACACCTTCTGTTAGGTTGGTATGGGGCAAAGCTAATTTAAAAATATAGAGGCTGAGGTGCAGAGTGAACAGACAGCAGGCGAGTCRGATGAGAATACAACACATCTACAATGATCATTTCCAAAGCTGCTTGTGACCATCCTGTGGTATTTTTCTATGACAAAGCAGAAAATTACCTACTGTTCAGTACTCCAGTTTACCAAAATTCATSTGCTCTCAATTCTTTGTCTAGTCTTCCTCAGGGACCCTGAAGGAGGACAAACAGCTCAGTCTGTCTGAAGATAAATTACTCTGGTAGCTGAGATGACTCTTTTCCCCACAGGTTACTTTTGCTCATTTTCAAGTGACTCATTTGGCCTGAATGTCCAATTTTCAGTTACTGAGATGAAACCCAGGCCACATATCCATATTTCCAGATTTTCAAGGCCCCAAGAGATCATTTAGACCAAAATTATGAACTTTGTAGCACTGACTTAATCTCAGCCACTAATGTCCCCAGCGCTTATATTGCGTCCTCGCTGCATTCATTGGGAACAACAAAGTTTAACAGTCATAAAAACAAGACAGATAAAATTTAACAGTTATTTATTTCAGTGAGTTAAACTGGCTTAGCAAAGGGTACAACACATTTTAACCAGTGCAAGGAGAGCAACCCTACTCTTCTCTAGGTTGTCACAGTAATAGCCACACCTGCCATGTTTTATTTTGCCATGCACTTTGGTAATTTAAAATGTACTTCCTTGACAACATCCCATTTTTTTTTTCTTTTACATATTCTTCCAGGTTTTTTTTCTTCCATTGAGTAACACCATTCTCAGCTGTTTCAAAGATAATTCTGTTTTTGCATGGGAATTCGATACTCTTCACTGTAAATACCAGTTGTCACCTCCTGTAGAAGGTTCTGTATTATTTTATAAGGTGTTTGCTGTTACCAGGTAAATTGCTAWTTTAAACATTCTAAAGGCAGACTATTAAAAATATTATTTTAAGCAGATTCTCTTTATTTGTAATACTTTGTGGAAGTATTGAGGTATCTACTATGATAAGCTTTTAAACTCTGCTGTGACTGATACTTGCAGCAAAGATCAGTAGCAGTTTTTATTATAGTCCCATAACAGTTGAAATAAATTAGGTTGATTTTTAATGACCACTAAAATAAGGTTTAAACTTTATTTTATAATATCCTTTAAGGGTAATATCCTATCCTTTACTAAATCAAATTCTATTATTTAGGAGCTATTTTGTTCTTTCAGTAGAGTATCACAGGAATAATGGCCAATTCAAAAGTGATTTGAGGGCATAGAACAAAATGAACAATCTCTCTTTTTAGCTAACAGTAATTTAAATTATAGTGTGCTGATGGAAGCTTTCCCTGTGATGCAGGGATGGTCGGACTTTGGTAGCTGGTGGGAAATCAAATCATCTTCACTTATGGTGTTTGGAATTAAAACAGTTGATAAGAATAATCCAGATGCCGGAGAAGGTGCGAGCTGTCCGTCACCTGGAATTCCTCCCTGACAGTTTTGATGGGGGCTCCAATCAGGTCAGTTTTTTCATAAAGCTCAAGACAGGAGTATTTGGATAGTGGATTCAACACCTGTACTTGGAGGGCTTTTGGGGGGCTCTGGGAGTATGGGGGTATATGATAMAAAAGGAAAGTTACTGTGCTGAATCTTTGCTCCTTTAGCTTAATGGAACRTTGTTGCTGAACTGGGTATTCCAGGAATTCCACTTTGTTTTACATTGGCAGTATAAATGGATGAATCCTTTTAACTTGTAGGTCCTTGGAGTGTTAAGTCAAGATAATATTATGAGATTTATCAATATARAAACATGCAAACTTCTTTTTGACATTGGGAGTCCTGAAGAGGGAATTAGTACAGCTGTGATTAGCCCAAATGGACGGTATATTGCCTCAGTAATGGAAAATGGAAGCCTTAACTTATACAGTGTCCAAGCTTTGACTCAAGAAGGAAATAAGGTAGAGTATTTTACATTTCTTAAAACAGCAGTAAGTCCTCTTAAAGATGATATTTGTCTGCATATGTTTTSCATCAGCAGGAGTTTGCAGAGGTGCCAAATTTAACAATACAAATAAAGAAAAAGTGATTTGTACAGTTTCCTTCATAGTTCCTCCAGCGTGTCAGGTAACTTGGTGTTTTTAAGGTATATATAGTGTTGGAAGGGGGAGATGGTATTTCTTTCTATAGCAATTTGTGTGCATCAATTTCTTTTTGTAATGGTGTTTTGGAGGAGATGGAAACAGAATAATTGTGCCTCTTCTGTTCCATTTCCTACAGGAAATACTTTGCAGATAATGCTCTCTTAAACTGTGGGCATAAATGGTGTTTTTGTTACTGTGATTTTATTCTTCTTACTGTGTTATTGGATACCAGCACCCATCATTTATGGCACAATCATACATACCTAATCCTTCCTAAATAACAAACATTCTAAATACCAGTTCTTATTTTATTACATTAATTTATTAATGGGAGTCAGGTTTCTAAATACAGAATTCCATATATCTTTAATCACCGTGTCTTTGAAGTAAACAGTAAGCAGCTCTGGATAATGATGGAGCTGGAGCTGAGGAAGGATGTGTAAAGATGTCACACACATTCCATTTGCACTTTTGCTGACGGGTTGACATGAACTGGGATATCCACTTTGTCACTTGCTTTCACAATCTCCAGCATTGAATTAATTAATACCTGCCTGACACTGCAGACTAATTAAAGTTTGTAAAGGTGTTCTGTATTCTTTTAACTGGTGCTATAGAAATGCAAAATATTTTAATGACGTTGAGAAACACACTAAAGTAAATAACCTGAACAGTACATGATACACATCTATAGTATCCCAATTATATTTTTACTGTTTGCTAAGCAAGGGAATTACATGATGTTTGAGTTAGCTTGGAAGCTACATAAACCTTCCCATAGTTAGAGCAGTTTTATTTGTGGACATCCTTTTCCAGGATTATACAATCTATATCTGTTTATTTATAGTATAAATGTGGTTCTAGTCTTCTTTTTATGGCCATCAAACTCAAAAATGTGGCATATAAAATAAACAACAAATTATATTTCTGTGTAATCTGTCTTACAAGATTGTAACCAAGCTATTTTCACTTAATACTAGCCTCCACCATTCACATTCAAAGTTGTAGAAGATGGGCCCAAGTACACATCAGASGCAAATAAACTGATCACAAAAGTGACTTCAGAAAGGTCAAAGGGGCCATGGAAATCCAAACAAAGCAAAATTCAAAGCAGATTGCTAAAACTGCAAGCAAATACATCACWTGAAAATAAAGAGGTAGGAAGAAATTGCAAATATTTTTTCCTTCAGTCTGCAGTGTTTATATTTCATTGCCATTTGCTTTAAAAAATAAATTCAGGCACTGAAGCACTTGGATATTTGAGCAGAGCAGGGATTAAGGAAATTTTAGTACCATTTTCTCTCTATTTAGCCTAAACTCCTACAGTATGTGACACAGCCAGAGCTGCCTCCAGTCTGGGGTACCTCTGCAGTTGTTCAAGCAACTTGTGACACATTTGGTATTTGCTAGATCTGATCTGCTTCCCTGCAGAAAGCCAACTGGCACATCTAAAATGTCTGCCTAGAATCCATTTCCTTTTTTTCTTAATTATTTAGAAGATGAATTACTGTTGCATTTATTCCYCTCTGTCATCATGGTGCCATTTTCTCTGTCTTTATCTTGTGCCTTTTATGTGTGTGTGTGTGTGTGTATATATATATATATATTCCTGCTTATGTGTCACCATATGATCTATTTCTTATGTTAGTATTCTTTGTGGTTTGTTACATCCATCATTTATTTGTACAAAGGTCAGTCAGCTTGGGTCTGATCTGCTTCTGATTGAAATCAATGGCAGCTGTTCTTTGAATTCAGGAGACAAGAAATGATGATTGAATTACCTTKTTGTTGTTGTTGAAGTTCCTGGGACTATGTAGCAGACAGCAACATATGTTTGATTTTTTTYTTTGACACTATGTGATAAACTTCAATATTTAGCCACTCTCATTGTTTAGAGYGCAAAGAAAGAGAAAATGGTTACATTAATTGTTGATCTCCTGTTTTGTAGAATGAATTACCAGGTGGATTAAACAAGAAACGTCTGCAGGCCTTGCTGAAAGGATTTGGAGAATATCCAGCTAAGTACAGGTGTTTTTTGTGCGCATGTTCATGCTTGCACAAAATAAAATTGCTTGTGTTTACTGGCCTATGAAAAAGAATTTCCTTGACTAAGGCTGCATTTTAATTGCAGGATGTTTGTTTGGCGTTCCTTATTACAACTTCCTGAAAACCACTTGGCATTCAGTAGCCTGATAGATAGGGGAATCCACAGTGCATTTGTAAATATTCAGAAAGAGTATCCTATCAAAAGTGGGAAACTGCTGAGAGTTCTACAGAGGTAAATTACATATTTGTATTTATTTAAAATATTACAGATTTTTATTTTCACATAATCATCTGAAATGTATCCAGTAGCTGGAAACAGCTGTAAGAAAATTTCTAAAATGACATAGTAGTGCCCTCATGCAGTTTTGTTTTGGTAACYTGTACAATCCTGCATCTGTGTTGAAGTTCGCAATTTTTCTATGTTGTGGTTGTAAAATACATGCTATATTTTTGTTYGATTTTGGATCAATGTTTTCTACACGTTTTTTTGTTTGCCTCTGTGTACAGGACCTTGTCAGCTCTAGCTCACTGGTCTTCTATCTTTGCTGAGACACCTTACATGCCTTTGCTAGCATTCCCATTTGTAAAATTATTCCAGAACAACCAGCTGATCTGCTTTGAAGTTGTTGCTACAGTAGTAGGTAAGCAATGATTTTAAAAACTCAGATATGCTTCAACATGTTTAAGCTTTCAAAGCAAAAGAGCTTTTCCTACTGAAATGAATAAGGTATTTCCTTATTTATMGGTCACAATGGTGTTACCAGGAATTAATATAGAGCTTTAAACAAAAACCTCAAAATATGAGACTTCCTTTTGAAGTGTTTCTAGCAAAAAGTTAGCAGTTTTAGTAGTGTTTGTAAAGTCTAATTGAAATGCATCTAGCATTTGCAAACTCATATGTATCTAGTGTAATTATATCATAATAATTAAGTCTCTGAGACATGGGAAAAGTAGTCACAGCCACCCACCCTACCTGTCACCTGCTCCCAGCCAACAGGGAATGATCTCTCAACGTTTGAATGATCTCTCTCAACTAAACTCTGTTTAGTTGTCTTCAGCATGTGGTAACTCAAAACTAGACATTTGTCTGAACACTGGCAGTCTTCTGAAGAAACATTCTAAATTAAAGTGCTTTACACTTAAATTAGTTGTTGCAGCTGCTACTAAATCTACAGAAGATATGTGCTGCCAAGCATACATACCCACTTTGCAACCACATGCTGTTGGTGAATAAGCATCCAAGTTTACAGAAATTATTCTTAGTACGTTAAAAATTACTTGATCCAGGCTGTAGTTTTGTGAGACAGAAACACTGATTGAAGTATTCCCATCTGTCTCCCATGCCTTAGTCCCACAGCTCACAGATTTTTTTTTCACTTTGTATTTGAGCCAGATCAGTTCTTCAGTGTGGTTCACAGTGTACTGACACAAACACCCATGCCAGTGCAGCTGGAGGAGCAGTGTACTGTGGGAATGGTTTAGGAACACTTGGAAAGAGAAGAGATGGGACTATCTTAAATAGGTTTTGCTGCCTGAAACAACATCTTAAATGCATCGGCTTGGTAACCCAACTTCAAGGTTGTCATGAGTCTTTTGCTCTGGATTACAGTGGATTKTGTTCAGCTTCTTGTTCTCTTTCAGTTAATTTTTGCCAACACTGGTTTGAGTACTTTCCCAATCCTCCAATTAATGTCCTTGGTATGATGGAAAATGTTTTGGCACATCATGACAAAGAACTGCTTCAGCATTTAATAAAATACAATGTGACTTCACAGGTAATAGTCTAGACAGCTTTTGTATACAAAAATATACTGCAGTGAATAATAGTGCACTGTTCTTTCATTTTGATGAATTTCTAGTTTGGGGGAGTTTGCATTAAATACCAGTGAATTAAGTGGGAGTGTAAAGAATATATCATTGATTTCCTGTTGTTTTTCCTTGTCCATGATCATATGAATGCTACTTTAGTTCTTTAGAAGTTCTTTGCTTTCCAAGTCCACATTCCTTAAAAATCTACTCATCAAATTATAAATGTATCTTTTTTTAACATGGACATAAGTGTGATTAATTAATTTTCTAATCCCTGTTTATCATTAGGGATGATTTTAGCTTCACAAATCTAAACAGAACATTTAGACATCCAGTGAAATAAGAAATGTAYTTGTAATCACCCCAGATTAACTTTGAATGTTTAGAGTAGGTGGTGAAAATTATCTTGAAATGTTCTGTTTATTTCCTTTTTCATAAATTAATAAATTCTTGGTATAAGGCAAGAAAAATCACATTTTTTCTTTAAAAGGAATGGTAAAATTGTACTAATGGATTATTTTGTCAATTTTCCCAAATGATTCAGGTTTATGCTTGGCCTCTCCTAGAAACACTRTTATCTGAGGTTCTAACAAGAGAAGAATGGCTGAAAGCCTTTGACAATATTTTCTCCAACCATCCTTCATACTTTCTAATGATTGTCATTGCCTATGTTATATGTTCCAGAGCTCCCTTGCTCCACTGTAATCAAGCAGCAGATTTTGAGGTAAACATTTTCATATTTAAGTTAATAATGTGTAAAAGAAAGATGTATAAAATATTGTATCTGTTGTTAAGTTACAGGGASATCCATTTCCAAATTAATATCTGGTACTTGAAAAATAGACAATAAATGAGTAAAACACTAAGCAGTTTCCTGCAGTTGCATGCAAGGAGAACTTTAAAAGCTTTCATAAGCTTTCTAATATCCCTAAAGTCCATTTTTAAAATTTCAATAGTTCATCAAGCACAAAATAATTCTGTCTCTTTTTGGAGGATCTAGTATGGACTTCTGCCTCTGGAGACGATACACAATAATTCTGTGATGTTGTATCATTATCCTCTTGTCAGAATTTCAAAATTAGTCAGTATTATTGGATGTTCTCTGAAGCTAAATTAAAATGTTTCCTTATGTTTAATGTTCCATGGAAGAGGATTCTTTTTCTTATGAAAAATCTCTGTAAGCAAACAAAGGATTCCGCCTCTAAAATGTGCTTATGAGCAGTCAATTTGACTGACATCAAGCAGATAGCATTACTGCTATGTTTAATAATGACCATTTAGAGATTTTATTGGTAGATAAGATCTTTGACAGGAAGAATAGTCCTGCGAGAGGAGAAACTTCTGAGCTTCATGGCTGAACACTGAAAGTCAAGGCAGGTTTATCCAGTGGTAGGAGTCACTGTAGGACACTCTAAATTGGCACCCAGTTTCCCAAATCCCTTACACAGCTGCCATTTGAACAGAAGGAAAAGAACCACAGCATCCTTTCCCACCTTGAAGAAGTTTGGCTCAAGTCACTTGAGCTGGTGGTGTTTTATGAATTGGTAGGGAAAACTAAAAACTTTTTAAATTAACTGTTGAAATATGTATCTTGCTATTTTTCATTATAATTTCCAAATATGTGTATTAAAAATAAATATATATTTGTATAAAAATACATAAAAGTGCATAATCTTGTGTAGAATGTAAATGGCAGCATGTCTCTTACAGTATTTCTTTCATCATCGTAACAACGTGGACATTAATGTTGTGATTAAGGAAGCCTATCATCTTATGGAGACGACACCGCTGGATATCCATCCACAGCAAATGCTTGATGACTTCACACCACTCACAAAAGGACAGTACCCTGTGTTTAATAAATATCCCATGTTCATTGTGAATTATCAAGCTCAGAAGTGGGAGAAGATCAGACAAGATGAAATTGAATACTTGCGAGAGAGGTACTAGTGAGAATTGAAGACAGTGTCAGTCTGGGAAGGACAGGTGGACATCATTGCCTTTGTATGTTGTAATGTGTAGTCTTGAGAGATAAGAAAATTCAGGAAAAGGACTTGAAATAGCTGCTAAAGGTTGAGAGTTACTTGGTTTGACATGTTTTTACATTAAATCATTAGTCTTAACTTAAATAAAAAATGTCTGCTATTTAGCAGAAGATATTAGGCCACAAGTCACTGAACTTGGAAGCTCACAGCCACAGCCTAAACCTCTGTTGACCTTGTGGGGCTCAAGTTTTGAAGGGCCTGGAGTTCTTAGCTTGCTATTGAAATCAGTGGGTACCATGATGCCAAGGCACCCTTAGTAACAAGATATTATTAAGAATGTGAGGAAGAGAGTACCTGCACTCATCTGTAATGCCCTGTTGTCTCTAACAGTCAGTATGGTAGCTCTTCCTCGTGTACTTTGTCACTATGAAGGGGATGCCACATTCTTTCATGTCATCTCATTTCAGCAGTTCTTTGCTAGTACTGTCATCAATTTCAAAGTAATCAAGTCATTTCTTGATATTTGGTTTGAATGATTAATGTGACTTCCTTCCATGTAGACAATTAGCACATGAATCAGAAGCCAAAGCACTGGAACAGAAAGCAGAAGATGAAGCCTGGTATCAAAGGCAGAAATTACTTCAAGAAGCTGAAGAACAGAGACAAAAAATCCTACTGGAAGAAGAGAAGTTGGCAGAACAGAGGCAGAGGTATTAGAATATAGGAAACATTAGGGGTCTGGCTACTGTAGCCTGCTATTACGTTTTTAACCATGAGTAAAGGAGAAATAACCACTAATTTGTATAAATTGTAATGTGGGATAACTGTGGTCTTGTGAGTCATATTTTAGTTGGGAATTAAGTGATCTGGGCTGTATTACTACCTCACCTCTTACTCCCTGGAGGGAATACAGCAGATTAGAGGTCAAGTCACTTCATATTCTTGTCTCAGCTCCCAGCCATTCTTCTGATTCCTTCAGATTGGGAAGTCTCTTAAACAGTCAACTGCTGTGTGTCTGCACTCTGAGACTTCAGACTTGCATTGTGGGCAGACCCACACTGCAGATACGAGAGTCACTTACAGGATCAGTGACTGTGCACAGTCTTGGACTTCTAGTGGATCTAGACAAACAACTGCTTTGTGTATCAGTTTATAAGCAAAGAGTTGTGATGGTAATGAAACTGAACTGTAAGTTTGTACATTTTGCAGTTGTGAAGGTTTAAGAGAATTTCAACATCTCCATAATTTCTTAGATGAGCTACCAGTAATTGTGGAATCATTTAAATTGGAAATTACCTGTAAGATCATGAAGTCTTAACAGCTAGTTCACCACTAAACCATGTCCCTAACCACCACATTTTGAGCACATCTCCTAAACCTCTGTAACCTACAGAGCTAGTTTTTGTTTTTGTTTTGTTTTGTTTTGTTTTTAAGAGGACAGCAAGCCTTTATTTACAAACTAGTCCTTGAGTTTGTGGTTTTGTTCCTTGAAAGAGTTTGATATTTACCAAATAAACTTGGGACTAATTTTGTGCAGCAGGAGGTACCAGGACACTGGCAGTTATTCTAAGGAGTAGTTTCCAGTTTTGGACCCTTGCAGCATTAAACTAGTACTTATTAAAGTGGAGCAGAAACATGGCACAGGACTTCAAAGCTTAATTGGAGATATTGCCATTAGAAGATGCGTGTCTGTGAATTTAATTTTGTCTCATAAATGAAAACTGGACATTTTACAGGAAAGAAGGCAGCCATCCTAAGCTTTGTTAAGCTGGAGATGAGCTCATACTAATTAATGGCTAACTGCCTTGTGTGTTTGTGCTCTTTGGTACTGACCTTTTACATATGCAGTATTATTTCTGTTATTTGTTTATTTCTGTTTATTTTGGCCTTATAGGCTTGCTATGGTGAAAAGAGAACTGAAAGTAAAGGAACRGCAACTTTCAGATGCTTCAAGAAGGCGTTTTCTGAACTACCAGCAAGATCAGCTTCAAATGGAACTGAAACATCTCAATGATGAAATTGCAAGAAARGTTGAGTATTGCTCAAGCTATTCTTTTCTGCAAGGTTTAGTAGGGAAAATAAACAAGAGAAAAAGGCMTAACTAAAATTTTAGTTGATATACTATGATTTGTGAGCCCAGAGGTGTATTTTGCATGAGGCAGACTGCTTCAAGTGGTAAATGCATTATTTAACAGTTTTGGCAGGGTTGAAAAATGTAATGAGCTCCTTAAAGGACTAGTGAATTCTCAGCTGTCTGTGGGCTGTATGTCCAGATTGCAAATTAACTCTGCCATTGATTGAGAGGCTCCACAGTGGCCTCTGGCCAGGCCTGGCTCTGCCTCCCARTCACTAACCTAGGCACCATGGCTTGCAGTTGTGCCATGGGAATGGTGCTGAGAATGGAGGGGTTTGCAGCTCATGGGCACTTACTGAGCCTTTGCAGGGCTATTCCTTGTGTCTCAGCAACACATTTCACAGAGCACAGTGGAGCTGGGTGGCTGTTTCTGCAGTCAGGGCACTGCAACACTCCTCAGCTCCAGCTCAGCTCAGGTTCTGCCAGGTGCAAAGCAGCCACTTCTCCTTCTGCCCACTGCCCTCCACAGCATTCTGGCTTCAGRGACTCCTTTCTCAATTCACAGCTGCATGTGGCAGGTTTTTAACATTAGTTCAAGACTGATATTTCCCTAACATAGCTTAGCTGGATGCAGAAATCTTCTATGCCTCTTCTCCACCTTGCCCTGTGCTTTTGTTATGCAGTATTTTCCATTCTTCATGCGACAGAAAACTAACCAGAACTTAGGGGCATGGGGGTTTGGACATTCTTTTCGGTAATGTTTTTTTAAAGCAGAAGAATTTATTTACTGTGTTTCCATGTGTTTCTCTTCTCCACAAGGCATCTATGAGACAGCAGGAAACAATTGCTGTCCAAGATACAGAACCTGAATCACAGAAGCAGCTTTTTGAACAGGTAATTATTGGGGAACTGTACTAAATACAAATATTTAATGGTTGTTCATTTGAAGTTCTTGGATTTGATTGTGTTCATCCAACCACACCTTGTGAGGAGAAATGGGGACCTGGTATTTTTCTCTTTTTTCTCTTTAATGAATTTTTTTTTAGAGTAAATCTTCTGTTGATAAAAGCATTAACACAATTCACTGTTATCTTGGGGAGTTTGGGGTGAAAATAGTCATGTCCTCCCCATTTTATTCTTCTCCTCTGCTGAGGTATCATTTGGTTCCTACAGGGTTTAGTTATGGGCTCAGCTGCTTGAGGGAAGTTAGGAACGTGCAAATAAGAAGTAAGTGTATAACAATGTGTTCCTCATCCAGAAACTCCCACCTTTTCATCTGTGATATCCAGACATATCTGCATTTTCTGGAGAGAACAGTATAGCAGATAGATGTAGGTGATGAAAAAATGTCTAGTTGCCAACAACATCATTAAGCAAAAAGGAGAGGATGGTTCATCAGGAATGTGCAGTTCCTTTCTGAAATGACTGATTTATTCAGAAATATGGCTATTCAGTAGTAAATGGCTTAAATCAGTACTTCTGTTTAAAGTTAAATTTTAGTTAATTATTATAAATAATTATTATAAATTACTGCAAAGCAAGGATGCCAATGGAGGGCTTTAGAAATGTTMATTTTGATTAAAAATACTCAGTAAAGTGTTTAGAAATCAAARCTACATGTATCCATCTTGAGTATGTGTAGATCCAATAGAATAAAGGAGAAGTAGTCATCCAGCTCTCTGACCCTCATTTTGAAACATGCCAATTTATCTTTGGTTTTTTTAAAGCTTTTGATCATAAACTTGTTAAAATCCATACTGAGCATGACTGGGCTAAATTTCTGTTAGCAGTTATTTATTCAATACACAGCCAACTGTATTGTGGCTACATAACACAAACCAGGCTAAGCTCATTTGTATTCCAGTATATGTAAAGTCAGCTCTCTAAGGAACTAATTCTACAGTGATCATCCTCTCTAGGCTAGAAAGGTAGCAATTATTTAACTAGCTGAGGATCTCTGTTTGCCCACAAGAGTCTGTGCAGACAGGCTTTCCCTGCACTGTTTCACCGCTGTCAGCAAGGGTCCCTACTCCAGCTTCAAAGGATGTTGACTTTGCTCAGTTGCTCAGTAGATTCTTACAGGCCTGGGAAGGGGTTTTAACTTTTGCAGAAAATTGTGTAGATGTGCCCTGGTGAATGTGAARAAAAGGTGGTAAGCTAAAATGCTGTTCCTAGATCTGCTGTTGGTTGTACTACTTCAGCAAGTCATCTCTGCATTCAGGCTGCAGATGTGTTTGTTACAAACCCCAGTGCCATGAAACACACTTTATAGTTATGAAAYATTTTGGGGTTTTGGCTGAAATTTSCCATAAATTGCAGAATATTTTCATGATGAATCTAGTTCATTTAGGTTGGAATTCTGCTTTTATTCACCACAGTAATCGGGAGAATGGAAATACATCCCTTGCCATGACTCASGCCACTGTTATGACTTATGCTTCATCTAGTTCCAAGTGGATAAAACAGCAGGGTCTATGACTTTTTTTGGACAGTTATATGTAGTGGGATGAGATGTGTGGATATATTCAAATACTAGTTTAATGATATTTTAATAAATGTTAAAGAGATGGAATTACCAATGTGAGCTAGTAGCTTAGCAACAATGATTTTTGTTTGTGTGCTTGGCAGCATCTAATCAAAGACCAAGAGGCAGTTACAAAGGAAACGAAAGAAGAGGTGGAAGCCCATCGAGGAAAGGTGGATCTGGAAGATCAACGTGTTCAGAGATTGATAGAAATAGATAAAGAAGAAATACAGAAAGCTCAGACAGTAAGATGATTGGATCTTAACATGTTCTGGGGAGTCAATATGCTAACTTATACAAGTAGTACTGGTTAATATTATTTTGACTATAATTTACTAGTTCAAGTCCATATGGAAATATTTTCTAAAGAAATCTAATTTCTAGATACCTATATTAATAGATTAAGTTTCTATGCTTAAAGTTTTGAGATTTCCAAAAATCTGACTGAAGTGTCCAAACAGCTGTATAATATTGAAATTCTCTGGACCTGCCAGAAATATTRGCTTTTATTTTTTACTTCTCAGAATTTAGAAAGCATGTAAGACTCAAAAGTGCTTTTCAAAACAAGTCATCCTCCTGATAAGGAACATGTTTTGTTTGTAACCATAACAAAATAAAAGACAGCCTCAAAGGAGATTTCAGTTGGTAGTACTTGGCAGGAAATTCAGCTGTAGAAGCTGTCTTCTAGATCTCAGTAATGAATGTGTGTAGCTTGACATTAGGAATTGCTCAGATTTTCAAGCTCAGAACTTGTAACTGCACAGTTGGAAAAATAGTTGCAGCTATCCCACTGCCCATATGCTTGGCATCTGCATTTGTGTATTGTCTAGAAATAAACATATGGGTCTGAATTTTTGTAAACAGCATTTGATTTTTGGAAGCAGATGGATGTGGGTGACAGTATTGGCATTCAGGTATCAATCTTATGTCAGCTGCACCTGTTAGTGCAGCTAGTGGCTCTAGCAAGGACATCTGACAGGGATCCTGGAGAACACCTCTCTTTGTCCTGCCTGGTCTGTAGGTAAGGCTGTGCAGTTGGAATAAACTGAATTGCTGGTAAGAAAGGTGTTTTATTAGGTGGCTGAAGAAAATTTAGCCAGAGCTGAGCAGGAGCACACTGACACTGACTGGAGACCCAGGCACGATGAGCAGGACCGGGAGGAGTGCTACAGAGAGATTGCCAAGCTCCTGCATGACAACAGGGTGAGAGAAGCTGAACTGCTCAAGGCCATGAGGGAGGCAGAAGAAAAAAAGGTATTTGCATAATTTCTAAGTGGGCCTGGCAAAAACGTAACTGCCTATAACAGGGAGTGCAGAAACCTGAAATGTATTAGAGAAATACTTTGTTAGAATTCTCCTTTTCTGTTTTGACTGGGAGTTTCTGGAAGCACAAGAGTGAATTGGTAAGGATGTTTTAGCCTTAGGAAAGCATATTCCTATTTCTGTAAGTTCCTCTCATTTTTATTCTCTGACCCAAGACTTTTACCTTTCTCCAGATGTTTGAACAAGACATTTTTTAAAATGAAACCTTCACACAGCTGACTACCATATTTTGATTTTAGGGTGAAGTGTAATCTGTAATAATCCAGATGGTTCTATTTGTTGCTTTTTTCTTGCAACACATCTGTTGAAGACATTTAATATCTCTGTTGCACAGCAGGAAGATGTTGTACAGAATAAAGCCCAACTGGAGGAAGAGCAGAAGGTGGCTGCTGCTGCAAATGGGCACAGGAAGCAGTTCTTAGATGACAAAATGAATGATGAGTTAGAATTGGCTGAGAACCTGCAGAGGGAAGATGGCTGTTTYGGTGAGCACGTAGATAAGAGAGTTCTGTGTGGATGTTGGCATGAAGGATTCAACGACTGAACGCAAATGAACTGTTCATTATTGGGAATAAACTTAAGCATAACTCCTTTACTAAGCMCTCCATAAGTGCTTATTKGCAATATTCTTTCATGAAACAGATRTWTCTGTTTTCCAAGGCCAGATTTAGAAGGAAATCTCAGTTTGATACCTATCAAATGCAGCAATATAAATAGCATTTTTGGTAGGAGCACAGGTCTARCTCATCTTAAAATAATTTTAAAATTACATCTATTAGAAATTTTCTGACAAATAATGTTGTCCTATGACATACAGTATTATACCAAGAACTGGTATAATACTGACATACAGTACTATACCAGTAAGTGCTTTTTCCAGGTGTTTGTTAAAAAAAAACAACAACAAAACAAACCAACCCCAACACATTTATATGCTTCCAGAATTGGTCAGTACATCCTTCTCAAGTGCTGCATTTGTGTTTTTGCAGGTATTTCTGCTACCCCCCACCATGCTTCCAAGGCTTACATAAAATTAGTGATTAATATTAGGGTTAGGTGATCAATATTGCTTTGGGCAAACTTTTTCAGTCTTTGTCCTTATTTACCTAATGTCTTAGTATGGAGTATTTTGCAACTGTGCATAATTAAAATGGGTGGCTCCTAAAACTACAAGCATGAGTAGCCATATTCCATATGATCCTAGTGGCCTGTTTGTCAGAAGATTAATTATATAGGAAGAAACAGCACATGTAATTTCTTAAAGAGCTGTAATTTCTTGAAGGGAATTTTAAGAAATTAATGAAATTACAGAGCTGTAATTCCTTAAAATGAAATGCTGTGATGCATAGCTTTGACCCGAAGAGTAGAAACATTGACCTCTAATTCTGAGCAAATTGTACTTACCATTAACTGGAGTGGGTGATTGTTCTAGCTTTGCTTCCTGGAAAAAAACTGTTTTACCTCCAGCTAGAAAAAGTCACTAGAAATTTCAGTATTTTTAATTTACGAAGAACCCTTCTTTCCATTTCCCACAGAGAGACTGTGCAATTTAAAGGCCAGGTGTACAGAGAGAGGGGTAGAGGTCCAGCAGGTGCCAGGGTCTGGAAACATCTCTCTCAATGATCTGTCTACATCAGCATCATCACTACACAGTAAGTGTTTAAGTTAGGAGTGTCTTTCACCTTTGGTTTCAGAGCATTGCTGGAACACCCACCTGTGTGATTGAGCCATTAGTTGTGTAGGTGTTTAGTGGATAGTAAACCAGTTTATTGTTGTGTTCTCTTTCACCTGCAGAAAATGTCTTTGCTCCCAGGGATGGCGTAGATAAGAAGTGCCTGAAGTGTGTCATGTTATGAGAGTGCTCCTAGTAAACYTCAGCATAATTTAGTTGCATTCTGATCATCTTGCCCATGCTTTTCCTGTCTTCATAGCTGTTTATGATTTGGGAATGTTGACGGGCTGTAGAGCTGTCTTGCATCAAAATCTAACTGGGAGTTATAGTCAAGAATAAGTCTAATTTCTTCTGGTCTGTCCTAGTTACTCTGGCAATGAAAGCAGTTTAAATTCCAATGCACCTTATGTACAAAGGTCTGCAGGCAATTGGAACCTCTGGACCTGCTGTAGCCCCCGTTAGCATCTGACCTGATGCCAACAGTGCCAACAG
Organism: Cardinalis cardinalis; assembly: GCA_014549065.1. Classification (NCBI taxonomy): domain Eukaryota; kingdom Metazoa; phylum Chordata; class Aves; order Passeriformes; family Cardinalidae; genus Cardinalis; species Cardinalis cardinalis. The sequence continues at coordinate 1,275,521 of JACDOX010000058.1, read as the reverse complement.
AGGCACTGCTTTCAAAGAACTTGCTCTCACCAGTCTGAGGGCTGCCTCACATGCAGTGGTACTGAAAACCAGCATTTTTCTTCCAGACATGTCTGTTTTCCAACAGGTATTTGTAGTGTTTATGGAAAACCACCAGTTTGAGTGTAAAGTTTCTTGCACTTGGTTGTCTTTAGACAGAAGCCGGGCAGAGCTGGCTCGCCGGGAGCGGGAGCTGATGGCCGAGGTGCGGCGGCTCAGACGAAGGATCACCTCACGGGCCCGAGCCAGGCTCCCTCCAGCTCCTTCCCCAGCGACAGCATGGTCACCTTGAGGTGATTYGCACTGGACCTTTAGCTGCACTTTCAAATTATTGATCAGTGAAAAGCTAAGTATGTATAGTGTGTATAGTGTGATTCAGGATGGATCATAGATTTATTAAAGGCTTTTGGAGATATTTTTATATAAGAATAAAATCCTAGCTAGAAAATATGTCTTTTGTTTGTAACCTTCTTGTTATTTTTTATTTCTAAAATAAACTCATTTTTTACCATTAAGTTACTGAATGTGTAGTATTTGTGTACTTCATTTTTTCTGGGGGGTGCCCTGACTTGAAGAAACAAACCACTGTTAAAAATGTTGGTTTTGTCAGTGATGTGAAAGTGGATTCTACAAGTTGCAGCAGGGAAATTTGCAATCAGAGAAAAGAATCCTTTCCAGCGAGAGCCAAACATTGAAACCAAGGCCCAGAGAGGGTGTGGAGCACCTGCTGCTGGAGATGCATGTAGTTGTTACACATTTCATGAGAAACAATGGGAGAGAGGATCTAAACAAATACCTCGTTCTTCATAGTGCTTGTGGTACTGATGGCTAASGCTTTTGACCCAAGTCAAGAACATTATGTGGTGTTACAGTAAAAGGGAATAGGGCAAAGTAAACGAAAGTGAATCATCCATAATTGCTACACACAGTGCTGATACAGGGGTAGACTTGGCCCTGTGAAAATATGAGGATGKGATCTTAATTTGCTCTGCTTCCCCTGGGGTTTTGCTGATGCTCTTGGGGGCAGCAGTATGGGAGCAGGATGCTYGTGCTGGCCCTGGGGCTGAGACACCGGGCAGACCCAGGATGATATCTCTGACCTGCAGCTTTTTGTCACCTGGGGCGGGGAACAGCCTCTCTGCTTCTCATTAAATTGCATGAAAACCTAAAAGCACAAAGGTACTTGGTTTTCCTTGCCTTGACATCCTCTGCATCTGGAAGTAAGAAAGAGTCACATTAGCAGCATCCAGGATCTGTAGAAATGTCATTGCAGCCCTCAGCAGAGTGTGGAGAAGAGGCATCATTCCTTTTCAAAGGGAGAGAAATGCAACAAGCCAAGATCATCTCAGAGGCAGAGGGAGTAGATGAGAAAAATTGTCATTTTCTGATGATTGTCTTGGAGTTTACATATAATTATTTCTGTATTTAAAGGGAAATAATAAACCCACTGAGGTTTTGGCCTGCACCATGGGCTATGTGTGTATGTGCTTAYGGTTTGTAAAAGGGTGAAGCTGTACATTTGCATAAACTGGAGCGTTTCTCGCAGGCGTGGCSGGTGTCCCGCCCTGTCCCCACAGCAGCCCGACCCCGGACGGTCCCGCTGCCCTCCGCAGGAGCCATGCCCCGTCCCCACACCACCCTGCMGGGCTCGCAGACAGCCCAGGGGCTGCAAAGCGGCTGCCAGAAGCCGGAACAACCGCAGGAGTTATTCCCGCGGGCCCAGCACCGGCACGGACAGGCCCTTGACGTGGAACCGCCGCTTCGGAAATCACGACAAGCACGGCTTGGGAGTCACGGACCGGCTCGGGGCGCGGCGTCGTGCGAGTTTGTCGCCGCTAAAAAGTRCGGGGGACGGGGCCGAGAGCAAAAGTGCTGCCCGCCTTTGCCCCGTGTGAGGATCGAACTCACGACCTTCAGATTATGAGACTGACGCGCTACCTACTGCGCTAACGAGGCGGCTGAAGTAACTGTCTCCGTGAGGGCTCTTCCTCCTACCGCCGGCCTCACTCTCCGCTGGGGCCACGGCAGGACACGGCCCGGCCCGGCCCGGCCCGGCCCGGCCCCTCCTCCGCCCACAGCGGGCGGGGTCCCATGCTGGCCATGCGGGGGCTCGCAGTGATCATGCGGGACCGCAGCGTGACAGCGTGAGGCCTCATAGTATAAACTGTGAGGAGCSCCGCTGTGCCCGTGTGGGGGACCAGAGTGACGTGAGGGACACCGGGGTGACCATSAGAGATCCTGGCCGAGGAAGGGAGGGCCGTCCCTGGCCCCGATCGGCATTGGCAGGGCACAGTCCTGCATGTCAGGGTAATTAGATGGCATCATTTTAGGCCTAATTGCGCAGAACAGGTCAGGAGATAATTAGTGACTTTCGGCCGCGTCTGGCAGCTGCGGGCGGATGTTGGGGGCGGAGGGAGGGTCGGGGTAGTTTTTAAATCACCCCAGAAGCTCAGGCCAGCCCCGCCACCGCCTCTCCTCGGGCCCACGTGGTCGCTCCGGGATTAATATCCGAGCCATTTCATGCTCTTCTGTGTTTCGTACATCTTTGTCTCATCTTTACGTGTGATTTTTTTTCCCCCACCCGATAGGGCACCTGACACAGCCCCAGAATCTGTGAAGCTGCCCTGAAAAGTTGTCCCTGAAGACAGCCGTGCTCCCGAGGCCAGGGCGGCGGGACCCTCTCCCTGCCCCACACGGCCTCAGCCGCCCTCACAGGAGCCCGGGCTGGCACATCCCCTGGATCCCGCATCCCTCTGGAGCCGTGGCACGGACACGGGGCTGCCACCGGGGCGAGGCCAGCCCACCCGGGTGCGGGAAGTGTGTCACACGTGGCGCTGCAGCCAGGCACGCACGCAGGTATGGACACCTCGGGCAGGTGCTGCCGCCCCGCCTCCCTCGGTCAGACCGGCCGGCCCGGCTGCCCCCGGGCTCTGGCCTGGCACCCGCGCTCCATCCYCCTAATGACACAGCAGGGAGCTGCCACGGGGGCAACGTGACTCCAGAAGCTGCAGCCTGGGAAAAAAAAAAAAATCCTAAGGAAAGGATTTTTCAGAAAATATAATGGCTACACACCCTCCTACTACCCTGCAAGTTCTTCCAAGTAGAGTCCTTTTACATCTNAAGGAAAGGATTTTTCAGAAAATATAATGGCTACACACCCTCCTACTACCCTGCAAGTTCTTCCAAGTAGAGTCCTTTTACATCTCTTTGCCCAGCCAACCACCACCAAAAAAAAAAAAAAAGCCTTAAATGCGCACAATCAAGTGATGAGTGTTTGTATTTCTGATGCTTTGTGGCCAGCTCACAACCCTCCCTCCACGTAATATTCAGGATGTTTGGGAAGGGGTATTTTTCTTTTAATAGGGTGGCGTAGTCACAAAGCTTTAAAGAAATAAGTGAGTGAATCGTCTATGGTAATAGCACCGTACTCCGGACGGGGCACAGTGACGAAGTTCACATCTATTTTTAAGCCTGCCTGGCAGCATGTAGGTGCAGAACAGAGCCCATGACCCTTTTTGCTGTTCTGAAGCCATGGACGCGGCTGCTGTCTCCGTTCCAGTTCACCATCGGAGCTGTTTTTTATCCCTAACGAATACTATGGGAAGACAGAGAAGCCTCAAGCTGTTTTGAGGATTGTGCAATGATGCTTGGGAGCCTACCTGCTTTTGCTTGAGTGCTTTCCTCACTCATATTTCACAGGATGCGACAGGAAGGGAAATACAATCGAATCCGACGGCCGTGGTAAATTTGACTCGAATTCTTCGTATGCCCTGGGGCTGAGGTGGGTGCCTCTCAGATAARCAATCTAATCAGCTTTGCATTTGTGTCCCATCTGGAAACAGATTGTTGCCGGAGTACATCAGCACCTGAGAAGCAAGCTTCAGGTTCGTTTTGAAGATAATTGTAGAGACAAATTCGGGGAATGTGAATTTGCCTGTGGTAATAAGATCTCTTTATTTTTATTCATAGTTAATTCGTTCAGGTGAGGCGATTTCATGCCAGAATGCAATCCTCAAACAAGAAGGACGATTGCACTGCCTATGGCACGCATATGCATGGTGCCTGCCCGGCAGATCGGCTGCTGCGACAAAGAGCCATGAACCACCCCAGACATATGGGCAAGATAAGGAAGAGGCTGGAGGATATCAAGAACCAGTCCCTGAAGTTGACAAAAGTGGACTTCAGCCACAACGAAAGCATAAGATTGGCCACCGACGCCTTCTTGGATGGTGGGACAGACTCTTACCTGGAAACTCTAAGCAAAGAGGGTGAGGTGGATTTCCTCTCCTCGGTGGAAGCTCAGTACATCAAGGATAACGCCCGGGAGTCTTATTATGCACAGGAGTCCCCGGGTGCCGACGGGGCAGCCGCGCCAAAGCAGAACGACGCCGGCTCGCTGCCTTCGGGGACCTACTTCCCCACCATTTCTGACAGCAGTGAGCCAGCTCTGCTCCACACATGGATTACTGCAGAGAAGCCCTATTTAAAGGAAAAATCCACGGCCACTGTGTATTTCCAAACAGAGAAGAACAGCAACATTAGAGACATCATACGCCGGTACATCCACAAGACCACTCAGGTATGAGGAGAGAATTGTCCTTCCCTCTGCACTCAGTTCYTTCTTGCTCTTACAAACTCAGATGAACATGGTGTTTAATCCAAGGCAGCCCTGTGCATTGCAGTGTAGCTTTGCTCTAGAAAGTGCCTGTGAAGAGCTTGTTGTTGAATACAGGCAGTGCTTTACTTTCTTTTTTAAACTCACACCAAGACTTTTTTATGTTGGTGGCTTAAAAAAAGCATTTTCTCTTCTCTCTTGTAACCTCCCATTCAGCCAGTGGATTAAATGTGCTGCAGAAAGGGCAGCTTGGCTCTGTCCCTTCTCATGCACCACCCCAGCAGGATGGTTTTATCTGTTCAGACCACTGCATCATTAATGAGAATTAAGCCTAAGTCAGCTCTCAGCCATTAGGAATTGTTCGAGAGGATTTGTGGGAGATGTGGGTGAAGGGGAGGCCAAAGAAAGGCAATTATGTCTAGTATGTCAGCAGCCATCCCYGGAGGAAGGAATTTATCCAGAAAATAGACCTTTCATCCCTAAAATGTTGCCTGTATCAGTTAAAATGTCATGTGGGCTCCATACAGAGACTCTGCAGCATAACCTGGCATGTGGGAAAGGTGCAGATGCCTCTGACTACATACAGGTGGTGGAGGCCACAGAGGTGCCAGCCGCAAGCCAAAGCCAGGCTGCCCACACTCTGGGAAACCAGGAACTGAGCAGCTGGAGTGGGACAGAAAACTGATGTCATGTTCTAGCAGCTCTATTGTTTTCCTGGCAAAAAAAAAGAGAAAAAGATACTTCAGGGCTGTGTTTACCATTATCCAGGAGTTTTGCCCTTATATAAATCCAAAAGAGCAGCAGCAGTTTCATCCAGGAATGGTCAGGAGCCAAGCCAGGATGCAGTAGTGCTGCCCAACACAGACTTCTGAGCCCTCTGGATTCCTTCCACTTTGTTATTCCCCTGCAAGGGTAGGTGCTGGCCCTGATAACACAGAGTGTAATGGCAGGGGAGAAGGATCCCCATTGGCAACTGCTCTCTCAAAGCCTACAAGTGCTTACCACACCAGCAGAATTACAGATCAATCCCTTTAAGTTGGAGGCATCAGAAAGATGCAGAAACAGAAGAAATGTCTCTGGAGAAATAAAATAGGCATCAGGTAAAATATCAATCCAGACCAATTTTCTGTCCCAAGAAGAGAAAACTTGTAGGCGAAAAATTGCGAAATGTCATATAAACCCATGGTTCACATGACCTTTTTAATCATCTAATTTACATTATGAGAGTGTGCTGAAGTGACACAGTATCAATTTGTGAACTGCTTTTTGAGCAGAGTTTTCCAATGGCACCAGTTGTTAATTATCATCTGGTCAGGGTCCATCCTGGATGGCCTGGTATTTGATATATGCATTACACAATTAAATAACAGAATAAAGACTGTGTTTATGGATGATCTCAAACTGCAAAGGATTGCCAATGGACGCTAMAACTTTAACACATTTGTGGAATTGGTGCAAATCACAAAATGAAATTCGGGCATAAGAAATGAAGAGTACTGCAAGTAAGAGAGGAAAGACAGATGCAGAAATACAAATTGGGAACAGGTGGTAAAGAGCAGAACCAGAGAGAATAGTCTGGAGCTGGGGCATTAACAGGAAGTGTGGGTGTGAGATATTTGACATAATTGTGCTCACCTCACCATGGCAAAGCTCTTTCTGAAGCACCAGGCTTTGGCAGCAGGAGGAGGTGTGGGATCCTCACTGCTCCTCAAATAGTTTGGCTGTGTGAAGAGGATGATGGCTGCACAGGATGTGCCTGGTCTTGTAGGATATCCTCATGGTGGGAAGGGGAATAAGCTTGCTGTTAGGTGTGGGCTTAGGCTTTGGAGTGAGATTCAGAGCAGGCTGGAAGCAGTTTGTTAGAGAGATCTACAGAGATGCTGTAAAGTTTGTTTTGATTGAAGGTGATATCCCATGAGCAGTTATCAAAGGTTCCCTCTCCAGTCAGTGGAGAAACAAGAACCTCCTGAAGGTAAGTCAGGTGATAGCTGGGCTGAATTGACCTTTTCCATGGGCAAGAGCAGACATCAGACAAGACTAGCACTTTCTAGTATGTAACTGGTTTTGTRTGACATTTACAGTTCCCCTGATCCACACTGGCTGCAGGCTGTGCATTTAAATAGTTGTCAGGGCTTTTATGCCCAATCCTGAGACTTTTACAGTATTCTGCCAGTTGTGAACTGGGGAGCATGGATGTGTGATCAAATTCTAACAGTTAGTTTATAAATCAGTGTTTTAAAAAACATGGAGCTGTTGGAGTCTTATCACCCCACCAACAACAACAGGGTGAAGCTTTTTAAAGCCAGGGCTGTCCAGGTGTAAATCATAAAAGAGAAAGGACCAKCCAGGGATTCTTGCTGAATGTGTGTGGCTTATGACACCTAGTGAGCCTTGTGGAAAGGGCCATGGTCTTTTTATTTAGCCACATCCTCATCATTCTCTGATAAGTATGTCTATRTATTTCCTAGTGCTGAAATCTCACCTACAAATTCATGTCATCTTGTCATATKTTGTGTGTTATATTGGCTTTATATGAGGAATAAAACAATAAGGCAATATGTTTAATCAATTTAATGATTCAGCCACTTATAGGGAGAAAACCAGAAAAAATATCCACATATAACTAAATATTTGTGTTTATTGGAATATTTTTTTAAACAAATGAACTACATCACAGTGTCCTCATAGTAACTTTAAGTGATGTAAATTGACTCTGCTAATGCCTCTGCTCTTTTTSTGAAGGTGTTGGCCATTGTGATGGATGTGTTCACAGACACTGAGATTCTCTGTGACCTCCTGGAGGCAGCTAACAAGCGCATGGTCTTTGTTTACCTGCTGCTCGATCACAGCAGTGTGGATCTCTTCTCGGAGATGTGCGACAAGCTGCAGATTTCTGAGGATCTCTTCAAGGTACTGTGGCTCTGTGAAGCTCCTGGGCYGAGAGCTGTCTGCCTAACTGCAGGCACTCTGAGCTAGAAGCATGGTTGTGCTGGGGTCAATCCACCTTCTAATTAAAAGGGTGCAAGAGATTTCCTGGGGTAGTGTTAGCACACCCAGTTCCTCTTTGAAGATGCCTACATTTTCCCATGGATATTACAGAAAGGTAAGGCATTTCCATTAGGTCCCCAGATGAAAGTAATCTTGGCCCTGAAGTCTTAAAACAGGGCTTAGATTTCCCTAGTAGAGTTATCTAACATAGGCATTAGAGCTGCTTCTGCTTAATAGCTCTGCAGCAGCTGTGGTCTGGCAGCCACAGGGACAAGGTGCACAAACTCTTTTGCATAGTCATAGCTTGGTTGCACTGTGTGATTTCTGATAAAATGTGTTAAAGCTCTTTTAAAATTTTAACATATTTATGATAAAATATGTTAAAAGCTCTCAAATTTAAGTGGCTGTTAGTTTAATCTGCCTTCATCTCTGTCAGAAGGAGCTGGCTTTAAAAGAGCCCCTTATAGGGATTATTTCAGTTGTTGCTTGAGATGCTGTAGAGCTCCTATGGCATTTGCCTGGGGATGGGGGATACTGCAGAGGCCACAGACCTCTGGAATGGCAGCTTTGGGCTCACAGGAGACCTGAGGGCATCTTACACATGCACCAGACACCTGGTTTTCAACAGCTAAATTCCATCCCAAATATATAAAGAAGCTGAAATTATTAATGCACGTTCATAGGTGTTTGCATGCCTGTAAACCCTCACTCCTGAGGAGAGTGTGTCCTTGCACGTGTGTCCTTGCAGGCCCACATGGACTGGAGGAGCAGAGGTTTTGCCCTGCTCTGTCATGGCACAGGCAGTGTAAATCAGARTATACAGCTACAGCAGATTGTGCCTGGGGTGTCAGTGGAAGGCAACAGGCTGCTCCCAGCTCCAGACACATCCCCGCTCCTTTTGGCTGGGGTAGGGTCAGTTACTGTCGCACTGCTCAGCTCCACCTGCATGAGCTTCCTCAGGTTTATATCCCCAGTGCAACAAGTAACCCCTGGCAAGTGAGAGACCTTGCCTAGGTTTCTTCTAGACACAAACCTTCAAATATCACATCAGAGAGTCCATAAAGAAATTTGACTTTGGGGCAGTGAAGAGCTAAAGGCAGTGGGTGAAGGGGGTCCTCCCTGTCTGATTTTTAATTAAAAAGACATGTAATTCACTCAATTTTATTTTTATTTACAGAATATTTCAGTCCGCAGTGTTACTGGAGAGGTTTACTGTGCCAAGTCAGGCAGGAAATTTTCAGGAAAAATTCAAGAAAAATTTCTTATCTCTGACTGGAGATAYGTGCTTTCTGGATCTTACAGGTGAGATAAGCCATTGCACTTCATCTCTAGGTACTCTTCTATGATTTTTAATACTTCTTCCCAAAAAAAGTGCCATGGAAATGTTTGTAAGGTAAGAAGCTTTTGTTTAACAAAAAACACCTCATGTTTTCAAATATGTGCCATTTTTCCAAAATCTACTTAACTTGCTTTAAAGCTGCTCTTAGTTCTTTATGGAGCATGGGTTTTAATTTAAATGTTCAGAAACTAATGTAAACAACTTTGCCAGTGCAGCCCTGGGGCAAAGCTAGAAATGTGTACAGCTTAATATTATGCTGTCCTCATTGTTAGGGTTCTCAAGTGTTGTGATCATGAGACATGATACATTTCTGTCTCCCTCGGGATCCCTTAATTAGCATATGTCACTCAGCTTATCTGAGGATTTGTTCTTCATATGACAAATTTAGTGATTAAAGGTAAAACAGAAATACTTCAGAGACTTACTGTTTTCCATGTGTTTCATTAACAGGTAGGCAGTATATACCTACATAACTGCTGTACCTTTATTTTTTCCCTTTTAAATTTTTTTTTTCTTTGTTTGTTTGTTTGGCTTGTGCTGCTATAGTTATTTCAGGTAGTGGATATAGCATCTCAACAACTGGATTTTTAAGTAAGATCCTRGGTCCTCAGGTCAGAGAATTTCAGGAGACTGAGCTTGCATCAAATAAATGAAGTTTCTGAGCATCATGGCTACATAGATATGTTTCACAAATGACCAAGTGTATCCTAGAAATCCAGGTACAAAAATACAAGAGGTGATTATTTAATTTAAAGGATGTGATTATTTTTCTTAATCCCAGTTTACAGTTTGGAAGCTTAAATGCCTCTGGTCTGATAAAGCTGTGCCACCAGGAAGTTTTACAGAACTACAGTAACAAAGTAAAAAGTGAGTTTGTGGGGATGGGCTACAGGAGCTCAGATGTACATTAACACAGGCACCCACTTTACATTCCATTTCCAAATGAACCACTAGACAAAACTCAGTGGACACTCAGGGTTGGGGSTTTTTTATTGACTGTTCTTTTGTTTTCTTGTTATTTTGGGTGTTTTTTAATCCATTGCTAAAGATGTTTTAAAATCCAACAGAAGACTTGTATAGAGTAGAAGTGAAGGATGTGTGGGAGAAGGACAGAACAAGATCTATTTTCTTTGACCAAGAAGCTTCTTTTGGCTTCTCTTTCAATACCAAAAACACTAAAAACACCTGAAGTCCTGTGCAGTCACTTCTGTCTTTCTCTATTGCTGTTGAATATYTTCCAATCTCAAGTACCTTGTCAAACTATGTAATTCCATATCTAGCACACAGAGAGGGTGGTGAGGAACAACTGTATTTAAAATTATAAAAAACTATTTAACTTCAGCACATTCAGCACCAGTTTGCAATTCACATGGGTTATAGCTGGCTACCAGTATGTGGCATTTCTTGCTAGCTCTCACTTTATTAACCTGAAAGATTTTTGTTATTCCTAAATCTTATCCACCAACCTCTTCAGCTATAAACAAGAACGATGTTGAGTGAAACAGACTCAAACTCTTCTGCAATGCATTTGTTGGAAATCACATTGGAGTAGATCTTAGAACTGATACAAAGAYTTTAAAATACAACACCAAATTTCACCGAAGTGCTGAGCTCTGCGTGATAGTTCTAATAGTGGGGGGGGGAACAGGCTGAGGAAATAATATAGCCCTTCAGGACATACTCTCAATTTTTATTGCCAGTGTCTATGGTGAGGGGTTAGAATGCAGTATTTCTTTTTGCTGTCTCTGTGTCACTCTACCTCATCCTATGGTAACTGTTATTCCATTTTTTTAATGACTTTGAAATTAGATAGTGCATGAACTCAGCATTCCTAAAGAAGGCARAATGAAAACAGCAGAAAGCACAGACCTTGACCCCAGGGGCAGCTGAGTATCTCCTTGGCTGCCATTCTGAAAGCCACTGGCCTCTTCAGAGTCAGCATCTAACAGCTCACATGGACATGCTTTGCCAGGAACATCACTTCAGGTGGGGCAGGTTTGTCCCACACAGGTTATCTTGTTACCAGCAGGCAACACGAACATCTGGGGTAACCCAAACCTGAGCCCAGTCCATCCTTCCTTCCATTTCAGATTCMATGGGTGTTGGCTGCACGTTGCTGCAGCACTGTGAGCACAGGGATGAGAACATCCCTACTGAACTGCAGCTCCAGCAGTGCAGAGGACACTCAGTATAAAACAAGTCCAGTGCTGAACAGGAGAGGTGGGATTTGACTGAGAACACCATAAATGAGAGGGTCTGTAACAGGATATAGGACAAAGCCCTGGAAAGATGGCTGAGCAGTATCTATCTGTGTTGGCCCCAAGACAGGCATCATTTCTTTGAGCTTTTTCCTCTTTTGATGGGCCTCACCCAAAAAAACCTGGGAGAAAAGTGATGCCTCTGGGCAGGTGGTGACAATAACAGACTTCTCTGAGCCTGTCCCAAAAGAGCACTCAAAACTATAAACTAAGGAGCAAAACAAGGCCTAAAACCTAAACAATGCATCTTCTCTTAGCATTAAGCCAATGAAAACCTGTTAAGTCTTTTATGCCAAGTTCTGTTTTGTTCTCCAGCAAAGTACACAGGCTGTAAATTGCTGTGACTCACTACACAACCAGTCCACAAGCATTTGTCTATAATCACAAAGATCTTACCTTGTAACTTTGAGCTGACCCATTTGTCATTGGTTCTGGGAGAATCTCTGGGCTGTTCATTTGATCTTTCTCTGTTTACAAGGGTTACAGGTAAAATCAGTGACCCACAAACTAGGATCTGTCTGTCAGATACTCCAGGAAGATACATCTTGGAGTAAATTGGGCAGAATAGCTTTTTTCCTCTGATTCTGTTAGGCTTTTAACAGCCATTTACAAGTGTAATTGATTTTTATTTCTGTCTAACTTTTCTTTTATAAACTAGTTCTAGCTCTAGTACATAAAGTATAAACATGATACTTTAGACCTCAGCCCTTTCATGAGTTTGTARCCTTCAATATAGATGTCCTAGAAATATTGTGTGCATTTTTTAATTTATTCCTGACCTATTGTCTCTTTAACAGTTAGATGAAGGACATGCAAAGGTTTAGAGAGCACTGCTTAGTGAATAAAGGCAATGTTGAGGTGGCACAGCAGATGTTACACACCCAGCAGGGAGTTAGCTTGCTCTTTACCTTGGCTCCCATGGTTTTGTCCATATTTAGAATGATTTGAACACAGTGGATGAGAAGTACCTGAGTTTTAGTAACTTACTATGTGTTTTCATGTCCAATCGTAAAATGTACAGCATAAATTGTATGGGTGCCCAGTGGCATTGAACTACTGATTTCTTCACTCCTCCCCCTGCTCCTGAAGCAACAGTATAAAATCACTGTATACCTCAAACCCAGCCCTCCTTAGGAATGCTCTGGACAAGCAGATGTAAATTGTCTGTCTTACTGCCTCAGTATCAGCTCAGGCTGTCAGTCCCACTGAGCTTCACAGGAGTTTTATCAAAACATGACAAGATTTTAAGTGCACACACCTACAGCCTAATCTGGCTCTCAGCAGCCCTTGTGCAAATCCAGCGTAGCTAATAAAGTCACGCAGGAATAACCATGGCAGAGTTTTGCCAACACAGAATAATCTCAGGTTCAAATCCAGCGCTCCTCTGTATCCCCTGCTGCACAGCTCAAGTCCTGGTCAGTTCAGGGAGTAATTACATTTCGTTCTCTCAACTATGCTCATTTTATTGGTGCTGCTGCTGCTGCTCAGACACGGCAGCCTGCACAACACAATCAAGCTGGCTTGTGGTTTTATAAATTTATGTTTGCTGAGTGGATTAGGGAAGCACACAAAAGAAAAATAATTTTAAAGCTGTGGGTTATCCTAAGGTGTGTCTCTGAACTACTAGAATTAAAACTATTGTGGTGTTTCTCCTTTATAGCAAAGTATTACATTTATTTTTGGAAATGCTGTMGGAAATATTTGTAATTTCATTTTCTCTGTAGTGAAGAAAACAAGCATTTGTCAGGTGTGGCAGCTTCCTTTGTGGTATGGGACGTGAYGGGAAGGTTGGGTTTTTAAGTGTTTCTCTTGACCAATGCAGAAAGATTATGGAAAAATGGAAACAAAGGATGGTTCTTTTTTCCCAGTCTTTTTGATGTCACTTGGAGTGGCTGAGAGTTACCAAGTGGAATGACATGCTGCAGGGTACAAGGTACAATTTATGTGTATGCAGGTAAGATGTGGCAAGACCAGAATTYAAACACTGTGCATGGAAGAGCGGTCCCCAAAAGAGGGGTTCCTTTCCATGGAACAGACACCCATACCTTGGGTATTGTATCTGACATTTATCCGTGCAGTGGATCTGGATCACCACTCCCTTCAGGAGGTTGCATAACGTTGCTAGGTTTCTTGAAGGTTTTAGAGGCAGCTGCAATAACAAAGATTGATCCAAGTTAAAGAGCACTGATGTGAACTGACCTGAAATTCAACTTCGACACCATCTTCATCCTGTGTTTAGACAAGAAGCTTCGGCAGTAAAACACATTTGCCTATCGCATCACCCCTGCGGGGCATCTGCAGTTCCTGATGGCCGKCGTTAACTCTAACCCTTATCTTATGTCTTCTTCCAGCTTCACGTGGCTCTGTGGCCAGGTTCACCGCAACCTCCTCTCCAAGTTCACGGGCCAGGTTGTGGAGCTGTTTGACGAGGAGTTCCGGCACCTGTACGCGCTGTCCAAGCCCGTGCGCGGCCCCAAGACGCCGCCGCGCAGCCTCCCCTTCCTGTTCAGCCGGAGCTGGGCGCCCCCGCGCAGCCTCCCCTACAGCGAGCAGGGCAGCGCCAACACCCTGTCCGACTTCAGCAGCCTCTCCGCCGGGAGCACCCACCAGAGCAAGCAGACTCCCAGAACGCTCATGTTCAACAGCAACTTCAGCCCCCAGTCACCTCTGCAGCGAGTCAATTCCTTCCACAGCTATGTGTCCTTCACCCCTCCGCCTCCACAGCAGGCCATCCAGCCTAACTACTACCAGCCACACTACATGGCCGAAAACGCCACCGTTCCCTACAACAACATGAACATGAACATTTACAGACCTATAAGGCTCAGGCAGGAGGAACCGAACAGGACGGGGTTAAGCTCATCCTGGAGATGCCTCCACAAAGCTAACCTGTTTGCATAATAACCACCTTGTTTGGAAATCCAAGTAAATGTACCGAGGACCTGTTTAGCAATCACTTGTGTACTGATGAATATAGAAATTCTGTATAATACAAAGGAGGATGATTTCAAGCCTCTTGTTTTGTTGCTTATGGATGCTTCATTTCCCTGATTAAAAAGCCAAGGCTGCTAATGTGTGAACCTCAGGTGCATCAGGATCCCAGGAAGAACACATCTGAATAGTGCTGCTGACACACTGCTGCTGCCTGTCACCTGCCCCTGGCAGCACACCAGAAGGACAGTAACTGTTTTTCTTGTGTCCAGGCAACTGAAAGGGGGCAATGCACAGTTTACTACTATGCATTTTATGCACTTGAATAAGGAGACTGAAGGCTGCTATTTCCATGGCATACAGACACAAAGCTGGCAGCAGCAGGATACCTTTATGCTCTCATCAACTTTAATCTTGATTTATGGGGGACTGTCWTTGGGCTGGCAGGGAAGCACAGGTCCTGCCACTGCACTCAGAGCTCTCTCCTTGAGCTACACTGCAAGGATGGCTGTTCCCAAGGATTCTTAGGAAGGGGCCTGGTACCCTTGACATGGACTGAGAACGACAGTTCTGGTTGTGGGAGACACATTCACCCCACGTTCAGTTCCACTCATCAGCAACACGGGTGTGTCCCAGCACACCTGGTTACAAACCTCCAATCCTACCAGCTCAGGGCAGCTTTCCTTACACAGAGCAGCTGTGAAGGTTCAGACTGGAAAATGCCRCTGAGTTAAAGAAGCAAAGTCCTACTAGTAACACACCAGGACTGAGTTGCAGTTCTTTTAATTGCACATGGATCTTTGAAATCCTTTCTGTGATCATCTGTTTGAAGGTGAAGTYAGAGATTCTGCCAAGTTCTTCATGGCCTCTAATTTTTAAAGGTAAACTGAGYGTCTGTAGTGGCCATGAGCTAGAGTTACAAAGGGAGTTACAGAGGTTCAGCAGTTTGAACCAAACCTAAAGWACTTTCTGCCAAATAATCCATGAAAACTAAGGAAGCTTCTGTAAGCAAAAGTAAGAAAATTCATGAAACAAAGGATTTCCATCCAAAGTTACCAAGATGCCTAACAGCTGTTGATTTATCAGTAGACTTTTTTGTTCCACACCTGCTTTGTATTGTTTTTCATATGCCTCCAACAGAAGAGAGAACCCTAAACACATTTGCACTTCTGGCCTGTTTTCCCTGACTTCTCACCTGTACAGAAAGGAATACAATTTAATTATGTAGACTGTGGATGATGATAACTGTATGTGAAGAAGGTGAAGAAGGTTTTTCATCCTTGGAAGAGCAATAATTTTGGAAGGATACCTATAAAGTTTAAAGAACATTATGAAAGGTACAGGAGGGACACATCCTGCTCTAGCTTCCGTATGGGTGTTTTAACCAGTAAYACAAAATTTTGGAGTCCATAATAATAATCAACTATTGCATACAAATGTAAATTCTGTACATAGCAACATTTTTTGGATTCCTCGGGGAGAAGGGAAATTTCATTTTCATTCCTATGATAATTCTACTTAATTATCTGAATAGAGCAACAATTTAAATAAAAGAGAATACTTTTTTCTTCATATTCTATTGCCCTGTACACCTTATTCTATTCTCTTTCTAAAGCTGAATGAGTCCCATGCAGTCAAAGCCCAGATTAAGAAGAAACAGAAAGAAGAAGAAATCAACAGGAACAGAATTAAGGTGTTCAAAGAGACTAATTAAGATTTTCCTTCTAAAAGTGGTTCATTTCACTGATCCTGTTGTGGCCTAGCTGGAGTGGTACAGAGGGGGATGTGGGTAGAAGTTTGTAGACCTTGATTTCCTCAGGCCATGACCTGTGAAGTCCATGGAGGAGCTCTTTTCACCTCTGTGGGGCAAGASAGTTTGCCTACAAAAGTTTTGGAGAACGTAGCTAATGAAAAGTAGGTAAGGGTCAAGCTAATAATCCAGAAGGACCACTGTGAGTAAATTTCAGCTGGATCAGGAAAACAGCTTGTGTTGGTTCAGACAACATCTGAACTTGAACATCAAGTGAATGAAATTTCAGTTTTGATGGAAAACAGTCAGTTTACAATGTCAGCAATGAGTTATGCTAAAAATCCTAACAGGCCCCCACAAGTTAGTGATAAAGGGCAACRTTCCTGGGCAGCTGCAGGAACTGTCAGGAAAGCCATGGCAGGTGCTGACCTGCCCTGTCCATCTGCGCAAAGGSAAGGGCTCCAATAAACTCAGCTGCCACACCGTGCACCCTCCCCMGGTCTGGGGATGACAGCAAGCTGAGTGCTGCAGGGGAGTCACTTGASGGAAGCGATGCTGTCCAGAGGGAGCTGGACAGGCTGGAGGACCACGTGAACCCCAAGAAGTTCAACAAGGCCAAGTGCAACGTCCTGCACCTGGGCTGGGCAATGCACAGTGCAGAGAACTGGGGGGAACGGACTGAGAGCAGCCCAGAGGAGAAGCTGGGAATTGTGGATGGTTTATTGGACATGAGCTGTCACTGCGCACACACAGCCCAAACGTGCACTGGGCAGCATCCAAAGCCCCATGGGCAGCAGGGCCAGGGAGGGGATTCTGCCTCTCTGCTTTGGTCACTCTCTGTAGTGACTCAGGATCTCATCTGGGCTTTGCTGAGGCCCATTGGATTCCCCTGCTGCCCTCCTATTTTGTCTGTTTTGTCCTATTTCAAAGGAAGATGATCTAGGAGGGKCTAAAAAGCTTCAATAAATGTAGCCTATACCAGCCTCCAGATTATCTACAGAAGTGAATTTCCAATTAAAAGTGATTTTTTGGGGATGTTTAGACTTTTTTTAGAGTGGGAAGACCTGTGGAGGGCAGCAAGGGCCTCCAGTGAATCTCAGCAAAGCCCAGGTGAGGSCTCAGAGCACTCTGGAGGTCAATTAAGTCCCCATGTGGGCTCCTGCAGAGCCTGAGAAAAGCCCCAGGGCTTTCTGGAGGGCAGCTCTGCCYTGTCAGAGCAGCACTGGTGGTGACAGCGATGAGGACACTCCTGTCAGGGCTGGTTCTGTGCATGTCCTCACCWTGGGGAGCAGAGAGCAGACAAGTGCCACTGCCCAAGGGACTGTCATGCACCAGGAAAGGAGGTTTAGCAGGGCACCAGGAACCCACAGCTGCTCCAGCATTCACACCCTGGCACTAAGCTAGATGAATAGGCTGGGCTTGGCCAGGGTTTTCCAAAGTGTCCCCGTGTCCCTTCCCCAGGCAGAACTAGCCCTGCAGGTCTTTCAGCTGTTGTGCTGGTGTCCTGTGAGCAAGTGCTGCCCATTAAGGTGGTTTGGAATGTGCATCCTGGTGCCTGGACATGCAACTCCCACCAGATCCCACCAGCAACTTCTGCTCACACTGGAGGCACCCAGAGGAGCCTGTGCTCYGGGACATTCCCTGTGCTTGCTGCCTGTGAACCTGGGAACATTTCACTGATTGTTTCCTCCACAGGCTGCTTCCAGTCACCTGGGACTTCACTTGACTTCCATGACTTCAAGTACCATGGAGAATGGCTTGGCAACTCCACCAGCCATTCCCTCAGGACTCTAGGACACAGCTCACCACAGACTCAGGTATGTTCAGGTTCCTCAGGTGCTCTTGACTCTGATCTTCTCTCACAGTTGGAGGGACTTTGCTTCCCCAATCCCTGCCTTGAGAGCCATCGACTCAAGAGGCATAAGAGGAGAGCTTGCCAGTGAAAACTGAAGCAGAARATTCATTGAGTACCTCAGCCTTCTCCATKTCCATTGTTAGCAGTTTGTCAGTTCTTCCACAGGTTGCTTTTTTTTCCCTTTGTGACACAAACAGTTCCCTGGTCATACCCTGTTATTCCTCCTAGAAAACAAAGACTATCCAGGTGTTACTCCTCCCTCAACCATTGCACACCACACTCCTTCTCTTTTTCCAGGACCCTCACTAGGCCTGCCAACTGCACCTCCATTCCTGGGAGATGATAGAGCAACAGATCTTGGAAATTATTTCCAATTTGTCCTGTGATGGACAAGGTGATGGGGAACAGTGAGCAGGTAGGAAGCAATTCTGCCTTACAGYGTATCACACAGGAGTCAGGAAGGTCAACCAACTGACTCATACCAGAGGAACCTCCCCAGGGCCAGTGCTCAGAGAGAGGGTCTCCCCTCCAGCATTCCAGCCACTCATCCTGACACAGAATTCCATCCAGCTTGATGGCAGTCCTGAAGTATTGTCCATTTTCTTCTAGTTTCCCAGAATTTCTGTCACCAGTGAACCCCATTTTACCCTACGTACTGAACCCCCAATGACTGATGCTGTCCCCAGTTTCAGGACCTTCCCAGGGAGTGTGGATCCTGCAAGGACAATCGGGGGAACTCACCCAGTACTGGCTGGGTCAAATGCCATCACCTCACTCACCACGGGGGGAGCCCACAGGGTCCCACCTGGGTTCCCAGATTATTGTCAAAATGGGTTTGCTTGCATTTTCCATCTAGCTTGTGTATGTGTACCAGAAAGAAGGCAGGAGAAGTTGGCACTACCTAAAACCCCTCTGCTACTGCCAGCAATAAAGGTGCCTCTAAGCTGGGAGCACAAGCAGGACTCCATGTCACAACTCTATTTTTTCTCCATTAAACTGGCTTTATTGTGAACCACAGGTCTTTTTTCTAYCCATCTTATTTTCTCCTTCCCTGTTGTGCTGGGGGGGCAGGGGGTGATAGAACATTGGAGTGGGCATCTGGCAGCAGGCCAGGGTCAACCCAGTGACAGGATGACAGGTTTTAATTTGAAAGAGGGTAGATTTAGACTGGATACAAGGAAGAATTTTTTTATGATTAGCATGGTGAGGCACTGGAACAGGCKGCCCAGAGAAGTTATGGATGCCCCATCACTGTCAGTGTTCAAGGTCAGTTTGGATGGGGCTTTGAGTAAACTGGTAGAGTGGAAAGTTCCCTGCCAACCCCCAGGCAGGAAGGTTGGAACTGGATGACCTCTGAAGTTCCCTTCCAACCCAAATTATTGGGTGATTCTGTGATGAAAACGGTGTTAATGTTACTAATTACAGTGCTAACACGGTCCCTCACCTCAGAGCCAGCAGCAAACACTCAACAGCAAGATTTAGAATGGTGTTTGCACACAGCAATCATTCCAGGAGCATCAGAACCAGCAGCAGAGGGTCCTTCCCAAAGCACCTGTACCACAGGCAAGTGTTTAAATAACAAAATAAAACCTCAGTAACTGTTAGGGGATTCTTGCTTGCAATTTGCAATACTACAATTTGCTGCTTAACTCAGAATGGAGTAGTGATGCATGTACTAATASCAACAATAATATAAAAGCCAAATAATGAGGAAATCTATTACAGGCAGATGTAAAATTATGCAGAAGGTAGAGGCAACAATGAAGCATTCAATGCAAAATGGAAATGCAAAGCCCCTCTAGAGACATGATCAGAAACAGAAAACTGAAGTCAGAAGAGGCACAAAAAAGGGAGAGGCAGTCCAAAAAAGGAAGAACTGAAGTAGGTGAGATGAGAGATAGCCTGGCAAAAATGGGACAAAGGAACATTTTATAGCCCCAGTGCAATAAACACTGGTTATTTGAACAGTAACTATGTGACACACTCAGAACAGCATTCATCTTCTTTTCTTTGCAGTAGTTAAAATCAACATTTTTGCTTTATTATTGTTTCAGAAAACACTGTCTGCTCTTAAGAGCTACCACTTGTCTTTAATTCCTGGAACCAGTGGGGAGTTAACGTTTGTGTTCCCAGCTTAAGTGACAGTGTCAAGTCAATCTGGACAGACAACAAAAAGTTTCCAAATCACCTTGGCTAGCTGCTGTGTATTTTGGACATCTCAGTCACAAAATGACAACGTTTAGCAAGTATTTAATTTGCTGCTAAAACAGTTCCAATGCTGTTTGTGAAGCCAAATAATTTGGTGAGTTTCCATTAAATGTCTATACAGACCTGGTCCCATAAAAGCTGTGTTCTGATGTCCTACCAGCTGAAACAAAACAAATTACAGCCTTTTTATGTGGCTATTCATGACCTTCAGTTCAAGAAGAAAGTGGGAGATGTCCACGTTTCATTTTTTTGCTGACATATTTAGCATTAAGCTTTCCACATTTGCTGTCTTTGCTGTAAGATTCTCCTGTCAATGCCAACATTGTAATTAATTTACAACACATTGTGGACAGTCTCTTCTGAAGAATTACGACACCTCTGAGTCTTGAAAGCATCCCCAGCCCTTCCAGCAGGCTGCATGGCCACGGAGTGCAGCGCTGCACAAACGCACACCCAGGTTCCGCCCAGCGAAGCTCGCGCGTGACTAAACCCAGTCTCTGGTACAGGATGAGAGCAGCAGTGCTCACCCAAGGCACCTGCCAAGTCATCCTCTTTCATAACCAGCTGCCCAGGATGTGCTTCCATCACACTAACTCACCCAACTATCACAAGCAATTTGACATGGCTGAAGGCAATATTCCATTTTTCTGGAGAAGTTTCAGTCAGCTTAGCAGAGGGCTAAACCACACCAAGGGTTCAATCTCTTCATCAGTCACGCACACGAAGGGATGGAGTGCAGCCTCAGCAAGTTTGCAGATGACACTGAGCTGAGTGGTGCAGCTGACACACCTGGAGGATAGGATGCCATCCAGAGGGCCCTGCACAAGCTCAACAATCTCATGAGGTTGAACCAGACCAAGTGCAAGATGCTGCACCTGGGTTGGGGCAATCCCCGGTACCAATCCAGGCTGGGCAGGAACAGACCCAGAGCAGCCATGCTGAGACCTGGGGGTGCTTGGGTGAGAGCTGGGCATGACCCAGCCCTGCAGTCCAGAGAGCCAAACCCATCCTGGGCTGCACCTAAAGCCCCGTGGGCAGCAGGGTGAGGGAGGGGATTCTGCCTCTCTGCTYTGCTYTRGTGAGACCCCACTTGCAGTGCTGCACCCAGCTCGGGGGTCCCCARCACAGGAAGGACATGGCCCTGCTGAAGGGAGTCCAGAGGAGGCCACAAAGATGTTCAGAGGGATGGAGCCCCTCTCCTATGAGGAAAGGCTGAGACGAGTGGTGCTCTGCAGCCTGAAGAAGGCTCTGGGGAGATCTCATTGGGGCTTTCCAGTACATAAAGGAAGATATAAGAGAACTGGAGAGGGACTTTTTACAAGGRCCTGTGGTCACAGGGCAGGGGGGGAATGGATTCAAACTTAAGGAGGGCAGATTTAGTTTAGATATTAGAAAGAAATTCTTTGCTGTGAGAATGGTGAGGTGTTGTGTTGTGTTCAGTTGGACTGTTCTGTTTCCCCCTGTTTTGTAATGGTTTCGCCCTGGTTCTCCCCCTCCTCGGTAAATGTCAATCACCCCTGCCCACCACCCTCTTCTCCAGAAAATTCTGTCCTGGGCTTCGAGGGATTCGATGGAAAACATGGGTCCCACCTCCCAGCTGCCCTGATTGCTCTGTTTCATCTGTCTATCTTATGTACCCCACTCCCCCCCCTGGATTCCTGTTGGCTGCCGGGATTTGTTCCTCCCCGGCCCCTTCACACTTTATAATCTGGGGGGGACACGCCTTTCCTCTGTCTCCTGCTGCTGGTTCCCCTGAGATGAAGTAAACTTGGATTAAAACCTAGCTGGAGTCCGCCTTCTTATTTCTGCTGCTAGCAGCTTCTGTCAGCTTCGTCCTGCATCTGGCAACGTCCCCGCATTCCCCTCTGGGTGCCTGCCTGAAGCGCGAGCCCGATCCCGCCGCTCCGAGGCGAAGCACTCCCCCGCTGCCAGTGGTCACTGGACAAGCTAGCCGGGACGTTCTAACCAGCTGATCGCTGCAGTGAGGTACTAGAACAGGATGACCAGAGAGGTCTAGTGGAAGGTGTTCCAGCCTGTGGCAGTGGGGTCGGAACTAGATGATCTTTAATGTCCTTCCAATCCAAACCATTCTATGGCTTGTRATAGGTTCCCTAATCTTAAAGCTTTGAAATTCATCCAAAAGTAGCAGATACAATTCACACATGGTGAATCATCATTCMATTGTGAATTATTTAAGGTTTTGGCACTCTTTAGTACTCCAGAAAGAAAACACAGGAACACATGAAGAAAAGGGACAGTAAAGTATGTCTAAGACACTCCTAGTTTCAAACTACATCCATTACAGAACACTTTTACAGAAAACTGCAGAAAAATTAGGTTTAAGAGAAATTTAAGAGAAGATGGAGGAAGAGTACACCACGTATGTCTGAAATGTGAACTATTTCAAGTGAAAGAAACTACATGACGATCTTTGCCCTCTTCTAGATGCCCAAAGCACACAGCACCAGTGCTTGAGAAAGCAAAGCAAAGTGTTGTCACTGACAACTGAAAGCACAACAGACGGAGCTGGATGAGGCAGAGACAACACTGCCAGTTTTCACAGCAAAGATCTTCCTTGCAGGCTTTTACAAAGGATATGATCTGACTAAACACTCCTCAGTACATATAAACAACCTTGTCAGTTTTTCTTCTCGTCTAAGCACTGAACACAAGACTATGGTGTGTTCGACGCCTGCAACAAACACTTGGCTTCAAAAGGAGAAAATCTCCTAGTTTTAAGTTAAATATTTACGACTTACATTTCTTTCCTAAAAGATAYGGAATTAATGTTATTGACAATTTCTCAGCATAAATATATTTGAGATTTCTAGCAATCTCTCTCTGAACAGGAAATCACTATAACATTAATCAAGAAATATTAAAATAATTASTTAAGAAAATGGCTGATTCCATGGCTCTAAATGCAACAACATCAAATCTGATACCAAGAAACTTTCAAATTGGACATCAGAAAGGAAGCTTCCATCCCACCAGCACTGCAGGCCTCCAAAAAATCACACACACTTCAAGCACAAATTGGTGAGGATTATGATGGAAAGCCACCTCTGAAAGCTGAAAGCTTGATTTTACACTGTGTTCTTTGTAATTTTAAATACAAACAAATCAGTGAACAAAGAAAAGGATGCAAGGTTAAGAGTTTAAATACRGAGATTTATATCTACTCTTAAAAGAAATACAGTAAGAATTCTTAAAAAATGTAAAATTAACTTTATTGCATGTATCATGCCATAATAATTTGGAGATACAAGAATAAATACAACAAAATGTCTATGTTACCAAAGGTGGGAGATAAATGTCTGAATAAAATTGTCCATCAAAGTGACATAAATCATCTTKGAGATTACCAAACCATTTGATTTCAAATTCCATGACTGAAGCAGTTACCAGTGATGACAGTGCTGAAGGGCCTATGCACTTTACCTCACCCTGAAACTCCTCTTTTAGTTTTTCTGGTATAAGATCCTGCCCCATAGCCTGCAAAAAAA
>JACDOX010000058.1:1127400-1251938 GCA_014549065.1 Cardinalis cardinalis | reverse complement strand
TATTATATCAAACATGGCGTTAATAACAGATCTTTACAGGCAAAGGCCTTGTCACATGAACCACACACCATCCTGGAGAAGTTTCCAAGCCAGGGTGAAGTTGCCTGCCTTGGCATTCTGTGTTCAGGGAGAGCTGAGACCAAAGCTCAGCACCGCACAACCCCTCCAGCTTCAGGCTGCACCTGCACAGGGGGGTTTCACCCTGAACAGCAGCAGAAATCTCAACCAGCTCTGCATTCAGTGCTCACCTTGCATCAGCATCAACACTGAACTGCTCCTGGGGCATGTCCGAGCACAGGAAGCAAGGAGAGAAGTTTCCTTCCAGCCTTTCCCAACCCTGAGCTAGCCTGTGTGCTGCTGCCCTCTCATGGATGCCATGCCTCTGACTGCCTGCAGCCCAACAGTGGCTTGGTTGTCACTAGCTTAAAGCTGTAATGCTGACAGCAAAGTTAGAATCTAGCTGGCTTTATTTTGATCCTTATGATAAAAGTCAGAAGTTCTTTAAATAGCACTAAAAATGTTAAATCTCTGTGAAGAGATTAAATGCAATATTGCTCTCCTCTGTTATTTTTTTAAAACTAGTACATTAAACAAAACAAAGAAATGCAAAAGAAAGTCTCTGGATTTTTCTGGAAATACTTAGTACTTTTTATGCAAGTGTTTAATACTGCTGTGGCCATCAAAGTAATCTGCACTGCCATTTCAAACTAGTGATTCACTTTGGGGCATCTAAAACTCCTGAGTTAAAATGTAACTCCCAGGAAATGCACAGTGCTGATGCATCTGCAAATACAAGTCCAGTGAGAAACTGAACAACACTGCACGTTCCTGAAGGRAGAATCTCAGCAGATCAGAGATCCACCTGTGTGACACAGGCCAGGGCTGCACAGGCACCTCTGTCAGTTCAGGTAACACCCTGCCTGCAGCTGCCCCAGCTTATTCCTGTGCTTCCTGGCACACTTAATGAGCTCAGGGGAGTGTCATGCTTTGAGCACAACCAGCCCACACAGAGAACTGAGACCCTGCACACAATGAAATATCCTCTTACTTTGGTCATCAACAGCAAGGAGTTTTCATCGAAACCAAGTAGAGCCACTTTGTCATCAATTTCTTTCTGACGTTTTCTGTTATTCTCTAGCACAAAGGASAACTGTTGTGACTGGGTAAGCTGAAGTAAAAGCCTGCAGTGAGAAAGACAATTAAAAATTGGTACAGCTGGAAAAAGAGTAAGTCAGTAGACCTAAAAACAACCAAAGCAGTTAATACTTTAATAAACACTTTAAAACAGCTCTTCTTCCTGACTTTTGCCTACTGCAAAGAAGTATCAATCAATCAACGTGTATCAATCTACCATGGATATTGTACATTTATGCTAAAGGACTACTGAGAAGTATTTTTGAAAAACAATGTGCCAATAGCTCTGGTTGCTCTATGCAAACATTTCTGTCCCCATATATTCATCACACCATTAAAAAGTGAGCCTGGGACCTGTGAGGCATMATGTCCTTACAAGACAGCAGCACATTTGTGCCTACAGAACCTGAAAAGCTACAAACATGAGGGTCTGGACAAATATCAAACATCCTCCCACCCAGGCCAATCCTGGATTATTTTCTAAAAGCATTCACCAGTTTTATGTTCCAGGCAGTGCCCCAGAAGTCCATGCCCACCATGAACTGCTGAAGGTTACACTCTCTCCCCACAGCAGGGCTTTATGTCACACAGGGCCCCATCACCAACTGCTGGACCAGCAAGAACAGTGGCAGTTCCAGAGTCCTCCTCATACAAGGACTGCAAAACAGGTCAGCAGAGGAAATATCCAGGTATCTCTGCATTTGTCTCAAATCCACTCTCAGACAGATTAAGGGTATTATGCTTATTATACACTTCTAGGAACTTAGAGACATATTGCACTATCTCCTGTGAACTCACTGAAATTCACAATGGGCATTATTGCAGAGATAAATATCGGTTTTAGAGAATTTWTGAGTGTCTAGAGAAGGGCCACAAAGGTGATCAAAGGCCTGGGAAGCCTGCCATTTGGGAACAGGCTGAAAGAACTGGGTTTCTCCAGTTTGTTCTCTTTTCTTTGAGTAAAGAAGGCTTAGGGAAGACCTCCTCACCATGTTTCAGTATTTAAAGGGCAGCTCCAAAAAAATGGAGACTCCCTTTATACAGGTAACCACATGGAAAAGATGAAGGACAGTAGGTAAAATGTTAATTCTGGGGAGATTCCAACTGGACACAAGAGGAAAGTATTTTACAATGAGATCAGTCAYTGGAATAATCTCCTCAAGAAAGTTGTGGATTTCCGACTGTTGGACGTTTTTAAGATTCAGCTAGACTGGGTGCTGGGCYATCTTGCCTAGATCATGCTTTTGCCAAGAAAGGATGACCCTTGAGGTCCCTTCCAACCTGGAATTCTATCATTCTACAATATTTAACCAATGGACCATTAGAACTTTGCAAAAATGTGTTTAATTCAAGCTTTATGCAAAAAAGAAAAACAACAAACTTTTTTATCCCATTTACTGAAGTTAAGTTAAGCTGGTGTTATAATAATGGTGTGCATTTTTAAGGAAAAGATTCAAGATCTGAGACAAAAACTTTCATTTGAACACTATAAAYATTAAAATTTACAAATGTGATTTTCTCAGTTAAAACCTCACTGAATTTTCAGATGGTGTGTTGGTTCCAAGCAAAAATGGAAGTTATTTTTAATTTATAAAGTATTTTTGTATCAAAATTTGCATCAACGTAGTATTAAAAAAAAAGATGTTTCAAAGAAAATTAAACAAAAAAATACTCCAATTTTTTTCAAAACTGTGAGAGTCAATTATTCATGAATTCATGATGCATCAACAGATTATTTCCTACAACAAGCAGTGCTAACATCCCTTTTCCAGGTGCAATTTATCCTGCACATGCATTTATACAACATCTAGATCCCACTTAAAATCCAACAGACCTGAAAATATTAGACAACCTGCATAAGCCTTGRGCAGGGGAGAAGCTTATCCTGTGTATCTGCAAATATACACCATAGTAACACTCTGTGAAACTGTGCAGCCAAGCAAGRAAATGCCACCCTTTAGAACTATCTCATTCTGAACCATACACACTGAAACAAACAACACAAATTATTAATATAAATGTACCTTCAATTTCAGTATCAGTACTAAAATATTCAGTATCAGTACTAAATCAATGAACTTCTTCCAAGTAGCAATTAAAGTCTTCATATCTTAGTCTGGAGTACAGTTAAAAGCTGCTATCTGGGCTTTTTTCATTTCTTAAATCTTGCCCCAGCAGGGCAGCTATAAAGTGTTCTCTGTAAACATTTCTGGACATTCATAGGATGCCTTTAAAAACATTCAATGACTGATACATTACTGTAAGGCAAGAGTGGGAAAAAACATCCAGGATTATTTTAACAAAACCAGTTCCTAATTATCTCTTTGAAAGATTA
Source organism: Cardinalis cardinalis (assembly GCA_014549065.1). NCBI lineage: Eukaryota > Metazoa > Chordata > Aves > Passeriformes > Cardinalidae > Cardinalis > Cardinalis cardinalis. The sequence goes on along the minus strand of JACDOX010000058.1, from coordinate 1,248,469 downwards.
TGTTTTGGGGATTTTTGCTGTACGCAAGAGTTTTAGGAAGAGGGAAAAGAAAAGGAAAGAACATTTTAATGCAGCCCTGTCAATCAGTTGTCACAGAGTGCATTTTCCAGCCTCATCCATTATGCAGACTGGGGTATCATTATAAAATACATTTTCACTCAAGCATGAGGCTTCAAGCAAATAAGACAGGTGGCACTCACAGAAGGAAGACTGGCTATGCCTTCCCTTTGGGCACTTCTGCTTCTGCATCTTTAACACCAGACCAGGGAACAGCAATGGTCTAGCAGGAGCATTTGTTGAAGAACAGACCCTTTTGTATATAATTACTTGAAAAGATTTATAAGCTCATTAAAAAACTCTTCTCAGCTGTGCATGACACTGGTTTACTCTTTCCACTCAGATTCAGCCTCTTCACAGCCACCACACTAAGCAGATTTTGCATTTTAGATYTGAAGCAACAGTAGGGTGCTTCTAAGTTAGTGTTGAAACAAACACTTAAATTGAAAATGTAAACTGAAAACAAAAACTGGGAAATATATGCTTTACATTGTTCTTGACTGAGAGAACTTATCATTATTCTAGGAATACATCGAGTTACCTTGCTCTGATAAACGAGGCACATGCTTTTATCCCAACTTTCTTTAACATGCTCTGCTTCCAGGCCTTGGAGCCTGCACATTTCTCTTTGTCTGTCCGTTCCAGTTCTCCTGAAGCGCAGAGGAATTCTTTCACTACTTGGCTGCTGGGAGAAGTCACTGCATTCTCCCCCTTTGTTTCTGTAGCAAGGCTGAACCAAGGGCCTTCCTTCTGGCCCTCTGATCTGTGAGGCTGCAGATTAATCTCTCTGCCAGTCGAGGTTTGGAAACTGCTTTTACTTACACAAACCTCTTCAGACTGATTTAGATTTGCTTCTGGAATSACCAATGGAGACAAATTCCGTAGAAGGCTCATATAAGCTTCAGCAAGTAATTTCCAGAACCAGGGATTGAAAGGATGTAAGCAAATCAGTTGCTGCAGACACATCATCTTTTTTTCTACGTTTTCCAGCCCCTGGTAAATGGAAAACTGCAGGTTGAGAACCGTCGTTAAGTGATCTGTGTTAGTGGCGCTGTTTCTCTAGAAACAAAAGATCACAGATTAAAAACAGGAGTAGATTATGCTTCAGAGCCTAAGAAAATGTCTCCCTAAATAATGACATAGAAATATCACAAGGTAATTTTTAAACTGTACAAAACGATGCTTTTAATTTAAAATTATACAATGGGATACAGATCTTGCACAATCAAGCTGACAGCATTCCCTCCAGGTGCCTTGTCCCAGTCTGAGAGGCAAGAAGGTCCTAAATGCTGTCATTTGTTTATGTGCCTTCAGAGTGCTCTACAGCCGCCTTTCTTTGCAGCATAAATACCTTTTACATAAAATAAAAATCATCAATAATATTCTAGCAGACTTCAGAGCCTCTGGACTTTTTCCTTTATGGGAAAAACTCAATTTGTGGTTACATACTCTTCTTGGTGGCAGTTTGGCAGCAAGTATATGGAAATAAAAGGGAGTTTTGAACTGTCACTTGTACAGTGGAAAGATTTAAGCACTCATTTATTCCCTTTTTTATAATTCCTATTACATTGCATTAATTCTGCCTGGCAGAGCATGATATTTAGTCCCTTCCAGGACTACCAGTTTCCCTGCACAGGGAGCTCATTGTGGTACAGGGTGTTCCAGTTTCTRAAGAGTGATTATATCTGCAGTGACAGTTACCCTCTGTTTACCAAATACTCTGAGCACTGAACATCCTGAAGGATTATACACATGAAAATTATTTTTCCAGAAAATGGTCTGTATAAAAGAACTACTGGCAATGTTTTCATGTTCAAAGCCTAAAAGAAAGACTGCACTATTTACCATTTTTTCTGCAATATCCAGAGCCTCCTTGTGCCTCCCCAGGCGAGATAAACAGCGAGCCTGGCCCTCCTGGACATCACGCCTCATTGCAATGTTGCTGGCAGGTAAGAGTAGCAGGCAGTCTGAGTATTCACACAGGGCTTTCTAGGAGTGTGACACGAAGAAAAGCCAACAAAACAGGGAGAGATTTGCATTTAAAAGCAAGCCTGACAGCACATTTTCTTCAGGACTATAGTCACAAAGGGAACTCAGAACCTGAAGTCCACATTTGCACTTCTCCAGACTCAGCCACCACCTGTGTGAGCCCGAGACAAGGCCCCAGCACCACACAGCCAAGCCCAGATGGTGATGAGCAGCCTCAGTCCTAACTCAGGCCAAGYAGGATTCACCACACAGCTGTGAATCCTCTTGTCCACCTCTCTCCACCACCCCTGATCCCGAAGGGATCATCTACTACCCTGGGTAAYAAGTGACACAAGACATCTTTTCCCCAGCTCAGTGATCTGAGTGCTCATCCTAAATCTGTGGGACCTTCTTTCAACACCATGACATTCTCCATGGGAAGGTCTGAACCTGCAAGTAGCTCACCTCAAATAATCAGTAAGTCAGAGAATACCACAAGGAAGGTGAATCTCCATTGTTCCTGTAGGCTGGTTTTAATGTACTTGAAATAAATATTAATTGGGCTAAGGAAAAAGGCAAGAATGAGCAATACTTCTGCAGCTTAATGCTCAGGGCACTCACCAGGACTCCAATTAACATTTAAATACATTAAATTAAGTATTCAGTGAAACTAAGTCTGGAATTTTGATTTCTCTCCCTTTGTGTAAGTGCTTAGAGAGAAGACTAAAGAGCAGTGCTCGTTCTCCCATCTCTCAAAATGAGTATTTAATTATTCCTTGCAAACTTTAATGGTTCTAACAGAAAGAGCTTCTAAATACCCTAAATACTTCCCAGCAAAACGGCTGGAATATTTTTCTTTCATGATGCTGAGCTCACATTCATTCTTAAGCAAAAGAGGGAGCTCCCCTCTGCCCAGTGCTTGCAGCAGCCACTGGTGAAAATGGATCACAGGGCTGAGGGACAGCCCTGTATGCCTGGTTATGTGACAAAGGGATATAACCTGCTAAGGTTCAGGCATTATGAATCCCAAGCAGATTCTACAGTCATCCATATCCTAAAAACGGGCACAGCTTAGATCACTGCCGTCCTTGACATTTCCTATCAAGTGGCCTATCCTGAAGTAAAAACTGATGATGAGAGATTACTATCCCTATTTACAAATTTCCAGCCTTCTTTCTAAGATCAATGCTTCCAAATCAGTAATTTTATGTGCAGTCAAGCTCCGGTTCTTGTTCTACCAGTGATCTAGGTTAGCAATAAAACTGAAAATATTTCTAACATGAATCACTGCAACAGAAAAGAGTTAGGAAGCAATGGTCTGTTCTGTTTAGCAGCTAGTCTGACCACAGCCTGAGGCAGCTCTGCTATCAGCACACTTTTATGAATCCCTTTAGGGCATCTCAGCTGAGTCTAGAAAATATCTGTCAGGTATACACAGGGTTGCAGTAGTGCTGAAAGCGTAAGGATCAGTGCCAACTGATGTACAGAAAGATCCAACCAATGGGCGAGGCAAAAGGAGTAGATTTAGAAGTCAACTGGAAGGCTTTGAAATCAGGGAGCCTGTAATGCAAACCACAGGCTGAAAGAAGAAACAACACTGAAACGAGGCCTGGAGATGCTGATTTCAACTAGGAAACAAGGTAATGAAAGACTCGATCCTGCAACTAGGACTGCAGAAGGCAGGAGAGCACCGCTGGTGAGGAACGCGGCTCAGGACGTACACAGAGGAGAGGTCTGGGACCACGGCGGGCAGGAACAGACACGGGCAAAGGTACAGCGGCCCTCCGGAGCGAGCGGGCAAAGGGACAGACACGGGCAGAGCTACAGCGGCCCTCCGGAGCGAGCGGGCAAAGGGACAGACACGGGCAGAGCTACAGCGGCCCTCCGGAGCGAGCGGGCAAAGGGACAGACACGGGCAGAGCTACAGCGGCCCTCCGGAGCGAGCGAGGACGGCAGGGACCTGGCACAGGATCTGGCACAGGGCACGCAGAGGCAGCTCCGAGACCGGCAGGAGCCTGAGGGCCACCGCAGCTTTGCTGACAGCGGGGGGAGCTCTGAGRAAGGTGAGCCGCAGCCACGCGGTGCCAGCGATCTGAGAGCCTTCGTGGGGCACGGCATTATCGCCGGCACTCAGACACCCACACGCTCGACTCCGAGCACGGCCTCACACCCCCGCTGTGCTCCAGCMGAGCTGCTGCGGTGCGCCCGCCTGCCTGCGATCAGTTCCGGGGCAGCGCCGCGCTCCTGCCCGGTTCGCTGCAGGCTCACTCCCGGATGGGTCATGGCAGAACGCAGATCCGCTCCGCGGCCCGGCCCTGCTCGGGGCTGCCCGGTCAGCACGAACCTGGGGCGGGATTAACCGCGGCACGGCCACCAGACCCGCAGGCCGCGGTGCATAATGTACGTTCACACTGGCGCTGCACATCGGGCACTGCAGGATCGCCCCACTCTGTGTACCCACAACTTCCCCGGCCCCTGCGAGCCCTGGAAATACCTCGAAGTCCAGCTGCCGGAAYGCCCAGTCCGCCCGGAACTTGCTGCTTGTGAGCCCGCCGGCGCCTGCCCCGGTGTCAGCCGCGCTGTGGAACCACTGCGGGCACAAACAGAGCACACAGAGAGCCATGAGGGGCCACGGAACCGCTGCGGGCACACAGAGCACACACAAAGCACACACAGAGCCGTGAGGGGCCACGGAACCACTGCGGGCACAAACAGAGCACACACAGAGCCGTGACGGGCCGCGGAACCACTGCGGGCACAAACACAGCACACACACAGAGCCGTGAGGGGCCGCGGAACCACTCCGGGCACACAGAGCACACACACAGAGCCGTGACGGGCCGCGGAACCACTCCGGGCACACAGAGCATACACACAGAGCCGTCACGGCCCGCCCTCCCGCCGCCCCGTCTCCTCACGCAGGGCTCGCAGTGCCTGGCCCCGCACGCAGCTCCGTCCCCGCCGCCCTCCCGCCGCTCCCGGCTGGGCGCGAACAGGGAATCCTCGAACTCCGGGCCCAGCACCGGTTCCATCGCCGCCGCTGCCGCCGGCSCCGCTCGGCGCAGGGGGAGGAGCTCGGTTACCGCTCGCCGAAAGGGAAGCGCTTCCAGCAACGAGCTCAGCTACAGCCCCGCGCCTTGGTACATTAACCGCGTGATTGTGGCGGTATTCTGTTAGCATCTCGTCCTGGTGGCTGTCCATAGAGTGAGGGGAATGTGCTTTGGGGTAACTTTCTCATTTGGTTTCACTTCTGTCTCAAAGCAGAAGATGTGAACCTGCTCTAGGTGACCCTGCCTTGGCAGGGGATTGTACTAGATGATGTCCAGAGCTCCCTTCCAACCCTAAAAATTCTGTGATTCTGTGAAATTTTAGGCTTTCCACGACAGGCTTTCCCAGAAGACCCTACAATGTGCCATGGGAAATGGGGACACTGTAAAGCGAACACTGATCCCAGAACTCAGGCACTGGCTGCCTGCCCTGCCTCCTGGTGCTGCTGTCCACAGTGTGCTGTGGTTTAGGGGTGCTGCTGTGCTGGGCTGTTTCCTCTCTCCAGTCCATCCATCCAGGAAGGTCCATTTTGTCCCATCTAATCACTACTCAGGTTTGGAGAAGGTGAGCTGTAAAGTACTTCCTTAGCCTGCAAAATGGACTAATGAATTTGTCTATACCAAAACACCTCTTGAGGCCAAAGCAGTGCTTGTATAGATTATTTTAAAGGTTTCCTTCTAGAAGACATGTAAAACATGTGGTTTGCTTTTGTTAGGGTTTTTTTCTTTTTATGTTGTTAAAATACTCTYCCATACCAGCAGAGCTGTGACTGGATGTAGCATGACCTGGCGTAAATGTCAGGATAGAAACTCAACTTTGGTAGTTGGATTTGATCAGAAAAATAAAAGCAAATTGATGTTTCTTTTGCTTGTAAACTTGCTGTTTGGCAAACAAGCCCTCCAGCACAGAGAAAACTGTTCAGCGATTAAGTCTTGAGAGAATCAGGAGTTTGCTTGACATGCTTCAGTCTTTCTGTTAAAAGTTTCAAGGTAGGTGAGGACAGTCACTTGTATATGCACATCAAAACCATCTGGTTTCCTCCTGCCTGCAGAGGCAGGCAAAGCACATGGGGGTCAGACTGGAGGCAGGAACAGTTTCAGCACCTGTAGTGCTCCTCACATACACTGGGGACACACATTCCCCTTCCCTCACTCCAGGACTGCAGATCATGCTGCAGAACACCAGTCTGATGAACAAGGCACAATAATCCAGAAAGACAAATAAGCACAAATCGAAAAGAAGAAAATCTAAAAAAAGGAACATGAGTAATCAAAGTGAAATGTGGCCACAGCTCAAAGGAAAATACAAAAAGCAAGGCATTCCCAGGGGCAAATCCCACAACAGCTGGTTGGCTGCCAGYTTGGATTGCAGAGTCCTCCAGGACTGGGGGTTTTGACCATCATTTCTTCTGAGGATACCAACGTGGTCTACAAAAGGCTCTGTGTTGCAATGCCTTTGTCTGGTGAATCAGTGATAGGAGAGCCATAATTCCTGAGTGCCACACAGGGGGCCCTAGCAGCTGACTTGTGTTTTCAGTAAGTCATGGGCAAAGTTTTGCCTCTCTTTTTCATTTCTTCTTTCCTTGGCTCTTCCCTGCCTCCCCTCAAGACATYTAAAAAGCTCCTCATAGATTAGTTRCAGAAATGAAAAAATGCAACTTTAAGAAATCCCTCTGCCTTSTCAGCACCGGAGGTTTGCTCAATTTCCTCTCCAAGATCCAAGCCATCAGTGTAGCTGCCAGAATACAAATTCTCACTGTTCTTAAGTAAAGCTGTTTGCCCAAGTTTGCATGGGATGATTTGCCTTGATGCTGTTAGCCCTGGCTTCACAGAGGAGAAAACATCATCCCTGGAAGAGGCAGCTTTGAAGGGGGCTCAGGTATAGGAACCCTACAAGAGCCTGTGCTGCTGCAGTTGCTCTGTGTAGGCACCTTCAGGGATAAAAAGAACCTCTAGATGAAGCTGTCCCTAAACACAGCCAAGATCTTACTCCACTGCCAGCCAGCAGCTCRGCACATGAACACTGCACCAATGAAAGTGGCTCCAGTGAGTTGTGGCCTCCAGGAGAGTTCTGTGCATCAGCAAAGCCATTGTGGCTGCTCACACGAGCGTGCCAGTGTGAGGGGCTGTGACCCAGCTTCACCCTGGTTGAGCAGGGGCACACTGGGTGAGCCAGTGCTTCATCATAGAGTCAGGGTGCCCAGAGACAGCCCAGGCTGTGAACACAACTCCAGTGACAGGCAGAGTTCTTCCAGCTGTGCTCTTGCCTGGATCTTCTGGTCAGGAAAAGAAAATGCAGCATGGAAGACAGAGTTTGTCTAATGTCTTCTCCCAATTTCCCCTTCCCTTCCTTAACTCAGAAGAATCCTCTTCCAGTGTTTCTGTAGTTACTGATGTTGTTATTTGTATTGTGATAGCCTCCATGGGTCCTGGCCACATGGTTCTTATGCCAGCACAGACACACCACAAAGGCTTCAGAGACCATCAAGCACTCACAGCAGAAACAAGAAACCTCAGTCAGCACTAGGGCCCTATCTTGTAGGCACTACCCACACACATTGGCCAGGAATAATGCAGCTCMCATGGCTTTATTAAAATATACTGGAAAGCAGCTGCCTTTGGAAAAAAAGCAGAAGAGAGAGTAGTTCTCTCCTCAAAGCAAAAGAGCTGCCTGTAATGAAGAGGCCAAGTAAGACCCACAGGCAGCATTCCTCAAAGGATGGGGTGGCTCCTGAATCAAGTGGATTCTTCCAGACATTGTGAAATATTCATACCTTGAGGGAAGATTAGTTTTCTTGTTGGATAGTCATAACATATGCTCTTCCCTAAACACACTCATGAAAGGAGAAGAAGAGCAGCCCTTTATTTGCTGACATTGTCTCACTGTGTCCTTGTCTCTTACCTTTTATTTAGATTAAAAGGTCTTTACAGCAGAAACCATCTTTGATCTTCTTTGCATGATGTCACACATAAGGGGATATTGTCCCTGACTGCTGGGAGGGTAGTACAAATAGAATTTCATGGTTTGGGACAACAGAGGTTATCACTACTATGAACTGCAAACAAAAAAGCTCTGATGAGCTCAGATGAACTCTAGCATAACTTACAATGATGACAGTAAGTTTTAGTTCTAGTTCAACACAACAAAAATTGAGTGGGGAGGTGAGGGGTGCATTGTGGAAATCAAAGAGAGTGAACTGTTCATTGTTAATAGAAGTCAAAAGCTTCTTAGGGGTTTTTGGGACAGACAGGAGAAGATGCATCCCCCAAAAGAGGGTTCAKTTTTCTGCTCTACCTTAAGACAGTGCAACCTTTCAAGCCCCTGGCAAGACATATTAACTAGGCCACAATCCATCCCCCTCACAAAACCCAATAAAGTTGTTATTGCCAAAAGGGTGCACTGCACACAGATGTGTTCAGCTATTAATGGGTTTTGCAATTATTTTCTGTCTAGTAGGATAAATGATGAGCAGAATGAGTACGCCCTTGGGTTTGACCAGAAAGCTGCTGAAAAGAAAAGAGCAAAAAAGCTTTCTGGAAAGATGGAAGGAAGAAAGTGATCAAGTGCTAGAAAGAATCCTAAAGCAGTGAACTTCCCAGGCAAGCCTACACATTTCCAGTAGTGATGTGATCATGTGTCTGAACTGCTTCACTCAGCCGTGTAGTACAAGCACTGAGGTTGTACCTTGCTGGTCTGTGAGTACAAAAGCCAAGGCAAAGGGTGGTGTCACCAGCCTACTGCTCTAACTGCAAAAACAGCCAGCAGAGTCCCAGGTTGGGCATGGTGAGGTTTCAATGCCTCCTTCTACACCCTTTTTTTCAGTTTTATCAGTTTTTCTGAGAACTCATTAACTTGCSCTGGCCACTGTTATGCTTGTTGCTTAATTGCTACTTATGATGAAACCAGGCCAGAGAGACCACAGTGGATTTGTTACTTCTCTAGGTAAAACTTTCCTACTGCAGTTTTCAGGACTGGGCAGGACCAAGCAACACTGGTGGCACCTCCTCTAGGACACCATTTAAGACCTTTTTGGTAACAACACTGAATAAAATGAGCTGACTTACTACAATATTGCTGTCTAGCAAGGACAAAGACAAACAAATCAAAAGAAATAGAAAAATAAAAAAGCTATACTGAAGAAATACACCCAGGGCTTCAGGCCTGCCCTTCAGTGACCCTCATAACTCACTTTTTTTTTCTGGCCTTCCTCTGTTTTTTCCATATGGACACTGCTTCCACGTGTGAAACAACCAAGCTGTTGATTCTGCAGTGCCTCGTTTCCCATACAGCTGTTGCACTGCTGGAGAGGACTAGTGGAAATTGCTATTAAATTTAGCTTCTRTGTCTTCTTATTGCCTTAGACAAGTAGCAGTGCCTGAAGAAAGTGAGTCACAGCAGAGGGAAAGCACTGCTCAATGAACACATGCAAACAAAATGCAGAAATCCAGGATGGACTTTGCCCACAGTTGCTCCCCTCCCCCAGTAATTGCACATGAAATGCATTTAGAGCAAAAAAACCTGTAAAATGTACATCAATGATCAGTTTTTAACTTTGTGGTATCTCCAGGAAAAAAAATGAACCCCTTCCATAACAGAGCATCTGTGGGGCTCCAGTTCTGCATAATGTGGGTGCCCAGAAATGGCACAGAAATTCTTGCAGCTGGATTTCATCTGCAAGCTCTGGCCAGCTGCTGGAAACTCCAGAACTGAGAGCAGWTACAATTGCAATGCTATTTGTACCATCTCTGGTTCAGAACAMATCATTATTACAGACTGTTTTGTGGGCTCTCTTCCTTGTCAGTCCCTTAGGACAGGCTTTGCTGAAGTTAYGGCTTTTCCTCTTTGGCTCTCATTTAGGAAAACTGAAGATCACTAAGAGGAGAATTACTGCCAACACTGACCTTTATTTTCACCCAAAGACACAAATCAACTAGGTGTGACACACACTTTCATTCCTTTTTCCATCTTTTCTTTCTTCTACCAAGTATTTTAATGTAATGAAGATCAGCTCAGCACTGAACCTGTAAAGAAACACACATGGGGGAGAAATTAGTCACAATGCTAGTAGTTCCAATAATAGCAGTAGAAACATATATCCAAATATTTCATTTTAGAGTATTTGAAGTGCAACAAGTCATTTAACCACCAAAAACGTTAGAAACCGCCATCGATCTGATACTAGGGACCTTCACCAGCAGTATTTCAAAGCAACACCAAGCCCACAGGGAACAATTTAGAGAGGGGACTTTCTGGCATACAAAGGAAAAAAGGCAGTACCCTAAGTGGYTTGGTATTTTAAATTTGCAAAAATAGTAGTTGATAGTAGTGCGAAAACAAATGTGAGCTGAAAGATGCTGGGAAGAAGGGGCTTGGAAAGGGGAAACAGCTCACAAGGCCAGGTGGATCTCTTGTGAAAGTATCTACTGAATTGCAGCATTTTGGAATTGCTGATAAAATTGTAAACAAAAAAAATACCTTTAGAAGAAGGTGACTGCATGCATAATCTGGTGCTCCTTCTAACTCCCTGATTAGCTGRTGGATTCTTGAAAAAACATTCTTTTGTACCCAAACAAATAAAACTATTTGGCCAAACATCAAGCTGTGGTGACAACTCATGCTCATCATCTCTGGTCCTGTGCTTAGGTCACTACTTCAGCTGGAAATGTAATTTTCAGACTAACGTTAGCTACAGCACAGGAGGTACTCTTTCACTTTAAACACTCTTTTCTTTGCTGGGGATACATGTATAAGCACAATGCCAGGTCCTGCAGGAAAATCTCAGGCTCGAGTTGCTCCAGTTGCAGCTCAACAGCTGGAATAGAGGYGTGATGGATCACAGCAAAGCGAGACAGTGGCACTGCCTCCGGCAGGGAGCGGCTGTGGCTGACGGCACCTTGGGCTCCTGGGAAAGGACAGAGCTCAACAGCAGCTCTTTCCTCATCTCAGGAAAAGACAAGTGCTACAGCAGCCTGTCCAACTGACAGGGACTTCAGTAAGGAGGTGGTTCCTACTCACCCCTGCTCTTCCCACCCTGAATATTTAAAATGCCACAATAAAAAGCATCTGCCCTAATGAGAGAAATCACGTGAACGTCCCTGGGCGGCTGACACGGCAGAACAGCTCAGCAGCAGCAGCTGAACTGACTCACACTGAAGCTGACCTCACACTGGCTGCTCAGCCAAGCCAGTTCTCCAAATTCAGTGCATCTGAGGAATTGGTGAAATTCCGTTTTGTGTAACAGGGAAAATGATATTTGAGAAGGTCTGGTTTGTGACATTTTCATACAGACATGATTCCTGGTTTCCACACCACCTCTTAAAACCACACACACTCAGTAAGGAGACATTTATTCCATTATTWCTGTTTTCAAATTTTTGGTACAAAGTTTATTTTCAGAAGTTCTCACATGATCCTTTCTTCTACCAGCGTCTTTAGGATTTTTCTATCTTTGATTTATTTTCTTTATCTGTTGAAGCAAAAGCAATAATTGCTACAGAAAGAAATAATGGCAATATTACAAATATTTTACAGCAGCATCCATTCGTTTCTTTGCCTCAAAAAAATAACAAAAATAAATCCAAAGACAAGATCCATACAGCCACAAAGGCTTAGGTTTGTAATATCTCCAGAAGTATGCTGCGTTCCCATATACGAGTTGTACAAGTCCAGCACAACTTTCCAAGTTTGTGCAGAGCCTGATAAATAAGACACAGAAATATCAGTTACATTATACTGTTTCTAAGAACTTTTACTCTGTAAAATGTTTGGTCACTCAAAGCTATAAGCTTAATCACATATCAAAGAACACAGGCAATAGAGCCCATCTTACTAAAACATATAGTATTAGGCCAAACAAAATATAAGAGGACAAAATCTAGTGGTCACTGAAGCCTCTTCAAAAAAGGTTTAAAACAGAATGTTTCCATCATGTATCAGAATAAAAACGTACTGTATTAAAATTTGATTTCTTTTTAATACAAGCTGTCTTTTAATCAGTCTTCTATTTACAGTGCAGAACTGCCAACTGCAGTAGTTTAACTTTGGCACAACACTAAGTTCCAATCCTTTTGAGTATTCAAGTCCTGTGTGTGTCCAAAAATTTTCTTGGTTTCACGAAAGATTAGGCCCATTCACAGTTAACCAGTTATCTTGAAATTTTTCAAGAATTGCTTCCCCTTCACCACACTGGGCAGCTACAAAGGAAAGACATTGTGAGCTATTGCATCATTCAAAAGAAACTCTTCATTCTAAACAGTGACAGTATTGTTGCTTCCTTTAATATCACGTACACCAGACAGATCACACAGACAGCTACGTACTGGACACCTTTCTAAAAACCTTGCTGGTCGTTAGTGAATCATCTTCCTCATACTTCAAATACATAACAATACATTAACTTAATTTCATTTCACATATCAAACAGGACATTTAAATATATTGCAATATATTATAGAAAATTGCAAAGCGCCATCATTTCTGTAAACGAGACTGACACCTGTTAACTCTCCTGTGCACATGAAGAGCAGTACCTAGTGCCACATTTTCTGTACAATATAAAGCCTTCCCAGGTAGGGCAACTCATTTTAGTGCATTTCTGTACAGATTGTAAGCATACATGCAGATAGCCAACTATGCAGGGTTGGAAATACTTTTGTAAGTAAGCTGGAAGATGGGGGAACATTCAGAAATCACAGCAGAGCTCTTGTGGTTGATCATTTCATAGYATAGATGGGATTTGACTCCTCTGTCATTCTAGCAGATTCTTTTGGGACAGTTTCATGACAGGTATCTAGTATAGAATAAGCATAAGGAAATACTTTCATCAACCAGGACACAAATATTATGTGTCCCAACACATTCTAGGTTATGCACAGTCCAATGTTCACACAGTAACCTTATCTCTAAAATACTTGAGAAAACCCAAAGCATTTTTATGCCACAGTATTATAACCAAGGATCAGTTACTTTATCCACCACTGTAGTGCTACCTGCTCTAAATAAAAGAAAAAAAAAAGCCTCATTTCCCAACAAGCATCAAGTTGGAAGCAGAGGTCAGTACCACTGCTAAGCACAACACAAAGATCAGTGCTGCAATCCAGCCACAAGACAATACTCTGTAATGTCAGATGTCTGCAGTGTCAGCAGCTGCCTGCAAGTCAGGGTAAGTCAGTGGAGCTGGGGTGCAGTTCCTCTGAGCCACTCCAGGCATGCAGGATGAGCAGGTTTGCATTCCTTGCTGTGCTGAATACCTACAGTGTCTTGCCCCAGTGCAGACATCAACATGCATCAGACAAATCCCACCTTAATTCATGAGAAGTGCTGCAGAATGCTCAGTTATCCCTCTACATTTTATAATGTTGTGTGAGTTGGTTTTGCAACAACTGTTCACTGAAAAGGTGCAGATGCTCTTGACCACAGAAAGAGAAAAATCCCCAAGAACTCCAACCATCAAACTTAAAAATACTGGCTATAACCCACCTGTGCTTCAAAATATCCCTTTTTAGAAGTGGGGGAAAATGGAGAAATTCGAGTTATTGTGTGTTAGTAGCCACTAAGGGGATTTTTCACTTTCTGTTGGAATTCTTATTTCAAAATATTTTTCTACAGAATTTTAACACATAAGCAAACCTCAAGTAACTTGACCTGATAAGTTTGTGTCATGCTTCTTGGTAAATCTACTTATCCTAGGATATCACAAACTGGATGGAGAATGCAGATTTAACCCTGCACTGTTCAGTGTASGGAACTGAATCCTCTACTAGCCCTTTCCATCTTTAATTTACACCATCATTCCAGGTAGTATAAACAATTCTTAAAGTTCTACTGTTCTCTGGTCATTGATACTATCTCTCTATTACTACTAAATGCAAGCAAAATTGTTTTCGAAGCAAAAAATAAATTAAAGAAAATAGCTGTATTTAATTGCACTCTACTTTTGTGCCTTCAGGTTAGGGCAGGGATATTTAACACTACAGAAGTTTAAAGATTATCTTCTCTCCTTGGGAGATATGAATATAGACAGGTATTGGACTCAGGTGGAGGACGCAAATCGGTACGACCATATTTACAGAAGCAAATACTGACATCCAGCCTGAATACACAGTACTCCATTAAGTGCAAAAGGGAAAAGACTCCCCACCTTAAACCACAGCCTGGTTACTCAGCAGCCAGAGATCAGTTGTCAGAGTTACTGCTGTGCTCTCATTTCAGAGGAAAACGGAGGAGGAGAATGTCTGCGTCTTTGGGCTTTCTGGCCTACGGGGACCGTGTACAGCCATGAATCACTTTGTATGGGATCCAGAAATCCTTCCTTTGCTCTGGAGAGGGGAAGGGAGTGCATCTGCCTGCCTCAAGCATTTCTTGGAGAGAAAAATAATATCTGCTTTTGTTCAAGGTGAGCAAATAATTCATTAGAAAATTATTTCATGTCATGTGTGGACACCGCTTGAGCTTCCCAATAATCAAAGTTACAGTCAGTAACTTTGAATTATTAATTACAGTTCATAATGCAATGAAAAAGCAGTTTTCAACATGGTATCAGACAAGGTGAAAAAAGGCATGGCCTCACTTACTACAGTGTATTAGAGATAATACACTAAATTCTAATAAATCAGGTACTAGGCACCTTTCCTCTTCTTTGCTTTCAGACAAACAGATTTCTATGTGCTAAAAAGGAGTGATTGTAATAATTTACTCCTGTCAGAACAGAAGGAGTTAAACTTGTTTTGCTTATCAACTTCTAGAAAAGAAAATTCTGCAGGGCAAGCAAAACTCAGAGCCTTCAAGCTTCTGCATTTTCCCTTCTGTTCACTTCTTACAAGCCAGCACTGTTAGTTCATTCAAACCTCCAGGGGAATATAGGCCTGACTTTCTTTTTTCCAACACTAATTTGGGGTCATTGTGAGGTGATGCTGGGAAGAGAGCACTGTTTAAGATGGAACTGTGCTCTTTCAGTGCACTAGGAAGGGAGGGTGAAACATGCCATGAAGCAGGACGATACTGTGATGGTGGCTGTCCTCCCTGGCTGTAACACTGCTTTCTGTCTTTCAKCTCTTTCCCTCTCCATTCTGGCACAGGATTATCTGTATTCTCTCTTTAGCTGAATTCCAGAGACAGCACAACTGGCATCATGAGAGCAGGCAATCCTGGCAGAAACAGGAGATGAAGAGAAATGCACTAGCTTAGCTCTAAAGGAACTGATGTTCACAACTGAATTCTGATGTAGTGGTTCCCAATGAAGACTGAGAAACCATCCACCCAGAGGTAAGATCTAAGCAAGATCAGTCTCTCTGTCTCAGTGTCAGTGACAATCACTGAAGCCTGGCTCATAATGAGCTCAAACCTAAGAGGTGAAGCTCCACAGAAATACAGAAAACATACCACAGGTTCATCTAGACAYAGTCCTTATCATGCAGGAAAATCAAAAAAGTCACATGGACACACACTCCTGGGCAGAAGTCCTTTCTTTCCCCTTCCTTTCCCACTGCCAGCATAACTCAGTCCAACAGCTTCCAAAACACCTTGGAAGTGTGCATAAACTATAGGAGGGAGCCAGGCTTGCAGGGGTGCACTGCTGATGAGCACAGAGGTGCTCAGAATCATAATAAATTAAGACTCTTGCTGATGTACTTGAGTTCAGGGAGTTTCCAGGGGATTGGTAGAATGAGAAGGTCCCACATCCTTTGCACCCACCAGGCAACCTCTGTTTCTCTTGGCGACTGCACAGTGCCCACAGCAGCCTAAGGGTGGCTGAGATGAAGCTGGGCTAAACCACTGTTACCAGCAGCTTTGAGCTCCCACCAGCCAYGACCACAAATCAGAGGTACAGCTGACCACAGCACTTTCCAGYGCTTCCCCTGTCAGCCCTGACATGGGAGGCCTCGGGAAGGAGTTTGCCTCTCTCCCAGTGCAAATGTACACATGCTGTAAACATGAAACACACTGGTAATTAATGGACTCTTCAAACAGAAATAATTGTCAGACTATGGGCAATAASGAATGCATACAACTTCTGTCTCCAGGCTTTTCCTCATCCTTGGCACAACTGAAGGGCTTAAAATGTGCACGCAGCCCAACATGCTATGTGTGGACTCTGCATCTCTCATTAGCTGATCCACAGCACGTGGTTTAATATACATTTTATGTTCAGCAAAGAGATAGTTTTCTCATTGGGCTGTAAATACTGGTATAACCAGTGGAATACATGGAACTTTAATATTTACAACAACTGAAAATCTGGCCCAGTATGCATCAGCCACTGTCTCTGACCATTCTACTGAAAGAAGACCTCCAATCCAACTATATTTAGTCTGATAAACAATGTATTTCCCCTTCCTGTGTTTTTCAGACCAGATGTGCTAAGGCCTACCTTTGTAGCTGAGTGTTATTTAATACAACACTGCCAAAGTGGAAAATATCCCAGTTCAATCTCGTAATTAACTGGGATCTTTGCATTTTCCCCCATTTTTTAAATACAGAATTCCTAGCTAACCTAAATAATCTCTGCTAACAAAAATGGAGATATTTATTTGGACAAGCTGCTTGGTTGTTTTGGGTTTTTTTAAAGAAAATTAATTCTGGGTCAACTTCAAGGATTAAGGCAACTCCAGATTTTGCTTGCTAGAGGCATATTACCAAGGATTTGGTTTAATATTTTTGGAAACTTAAAAATAACATMTTTTCCTTCTAGCTTTGTTCTTTCCTACTCAGCAAGCACAGATTTTTGACCCTGAGCTTGAAGCTAGCGTGTTTCTTGTATCTGCTGGCATCTACAACAGCACACTATTACCATCATCACAGTATTATCACACAAATGGGGAGAATCCCTCCCAGCCCCATGCTGAAAAGGCCAAACCTTGATCTCKCCTGTACCACCTCACATGCAGAGTCATAAACACTCCTGTGAAATATGCTGACAACGTGGGGTTGCTTCTGCCTCACTCCAAAGTTAAAATGAGGATTCTTGGCTATTCCTCTCTGGCAATGCTGGCCACTTTGTGTATCACCAGCCTGAGCCTTGGAAGCCAGGGAATAGTTTCATCATCAAATTCATGACATATACCATAAGCTATTGCCTTTTCCTCCCCAATAATCTTAAAACAGTCAGAAGAGGTAACCCAGTACTTGGCTTTCCCATGAAGCATCCTCCTGGAGCTCAGGAAGCTTATTCAATCTGTGAGCAGAAGGGCAGCTACAAGAGTCCAGAGAGGAAGGTCTGGGAGGTTAACCACATTTTTTTGTCAGACATTACTCCCTTTCTTACTTTAGCCTGGGTTCACCCACAACCAGATATGAAAACCAGATCCAACTTGGGCTCCTCTGCTTCCCAAAATCATGACTAAAAGGGCTTTCTTGGTTTTTTTTGAGTTATCACAGTCCAGAAGAAAGACTAATTCTAAAATTCTAGCACAGGTTCTTGGAGATGGGGAGACACTAGGTTCCATTTTCTCTAATCTGTCCTCATTAGTCATCAAATGCAGAAGCCTACAGAGAAGATGCTGTCAGATGTGCAAAAGGAGATTGCTAGTATCCATTAGTGCCAAGGTAAAAGCAGACAATGCTRGTGACAGCAGCACCAATTCATCACCATCTTTTGACATCTACATATAAAGTAACTTATCCCTAAAAATGCAGGCTGGCAGTAGCAAAAATACAAACTACTCTTCCTCAGAGCAAMAGTTCTCTAGAATGCCAAACATCTGCCTAAACTAAATCTGTGTGAATTTGGCCCATTGTTTTAAGYTGCTAATTCAAACTGCACTATAACTTCACAGTCTTGAGACCRAATAGCTTTTTTTAAAAAATTATTTTATGTACACTTATTTAAGATGGGAATGTTTTATATCAGATTAAACTACTTCTAGAGTTCAGTTCAGGTGGATCAAACCAACCCCAGAAATAGGTGTGTTCACCCAGCAGTCCTGTGAGCAATCAGCACAGTGGTGAGTTCAATTAGGATGTCTTACAGTTAAACCTGCACACACATCACTCAACTGGGCTACCACTGAAGAACAATTCAACACTAACGTGTTTGTAATTACTAAGCATCTAAAAGCCATATAGCTTCATTTTGTTTGTGAATTAAACACCATGTCATTGCYACAACTTACTTGAAAACCTTTCTTACTAGTACCAAAAGATGTTTTTCATCTCTGTATCTGTGTATTCTTACAAACCCCTAGGCAACTCTGAAAAACTTTTAGGCAGTTTTTGTCTTTTGTTAACCTTAAACTCAGTGTCAGATTTCAAGAAATTACTCTTTTTTTTTTTAAATATAGGTACTTCTTTTAGCATTTCCAACAAAGGAAAGAATGCACAAGGTAGAAGTRAATGTTACTATTAACTGCATCAAGTCTGTCAGGCATTTAAATTAGACTGATGTGGGATACACTGATTACACTGACTGTAACAAAAAGCATCTTCTAGCATCAGACTCATTCAGTTAGCTCATAATTGTCAACAAGGAACACTTCAGTCCAAGTTCTGTAAACCCAAAACACTCCGAAGATATGCAAAAGGTGCAGATACCACCTTATGTTCTGAAACCAATCAATCCTCACCCCTAGGTTCATTGGTTCCTTTTGTCACGCTTTTCCCCATCTCTTTTGTTTTCAACGCTTTCCTTAAGAAATAAACCCAGGCCTTGAAACCTTTYAGATGAAGTGATGTTTGCAAAAAGACATCTAATGTTTTTCTGTTTTCCTCCTTCACAAGCAGGCAATGTTCTCTTACAGCAACAACAACAACAAAAAAAGTGTCTGTGGTTTTTTTGGAATTAAACAACATAAGGCAATTAAATATTGAGAAGCAGTCAGGTGTATGATGAACATGAACTTTCCCATCGGTAGTGTGGAAAAGGAGGAGCTGAACTTGATCTGGTCTGTAACCCCCTGTCCCAGGCCAGGCCCGAGGATGTTCATCTCTTGTAGCAACAAAGCAAACAGTTCTTGCCTGCACAGGTAGCATCTTGCCCATGTACTCTTCCATGTAGGTGGAAGGAAGATGCTGAGCAGCTGCTTGCTAAACTGAAGGCCATGAAAAATCATCTGGCTCTTCACCATAACATCAAACTTAATTCATAGGTTTTTGGCCCCCAAATTCCAAATTGTACATCAGTCTGCTTTTGAAAGTTTACGTTTAACATGTCGGGGGGGTTCCCAAGTATCACTATCATCTGTTTCTTCCTCATCCTCCTGATCATCCAGCATTTCATCTTCCTCCTCATTCTCATCTTTCCCCTCGTCCTCCTTGTCCTCCTCCTCCTCATCTTCCTCCTCATTCTCATCAAACAGCTCTATTCCAAGTTCTAATCTTCTTTGCCTTTCTGCAAACCATTCTCTGACCTGCTCATATCCCATGTGAGATTTGGCTACCAGTTCATCAAGGTCTTGCTCATTAAGGAATTTGTGCTTCATATAATAGTCCTTCAGGATTGCTGTTCCAGTTTTAAATTTTATGACAGAGACACCTCTGTCCCAGCAATTTAACCTCTTGCTTCCCCGAGGCCTCCCCCGAGGCCTCCCTCTCCCCCTCCCTTTTGGTCTTCCTCTCCCTCTCTTCCTTGCAAAGCCTTGGCCATTCAGGCTGTTTGCACTGGCACTCTGGTAATAGTAATACCATTTCAATCCACCATTTTTCCAGGCATAGCGAGTATCTCCAAACCAGCTCACAATTTCTGATCTTGGAAGCCCAGTTTCTTCTGCCAGCTTGTTGTATTCTTGTGGAGATGGCCACTGAGTACGGACAAAGGAACTTTTGAGCATGTGCAACTGCTCTGGTGATTTTTTGCCTATTTTGCTTGAAGTAGAACACCCTGATTTTGTTCCTGCTGCTCCATCTCCCACAGATGTTTCTCCAGACTCCTCTTTTGAGCTGCCAGCATTGCTTTCATTCATGTCAGCTCCCTCTTCCTTCAAGACATTTGATTTCCTTTTTTCTGCAAACCAGGCATCAATCTCTCTCCTGGTCAGTTTYGTTTGGGCTCTTAATCTATTCATCTCTTCTTCAGTAAGGACAGGGTTATTAAGAAAACTTGCTTGGAGGACTTGCAGCTGCTCAGAAGTCTTCTCTTTGAATTTCTGAGGGGTGAAATCAGGAAAAGTAGCCCAAGATGGCTTGCTCTGTGGAGTGACTCCTGTTGGAGATTCATTCATTTCATCACTTGAATCAATAACAATGGTGGCACATGAATCACTGTTAAGATGAATCCCATGATTATTCTTTGAGTTTCTCTGATTGTAGCGTGTATCACTGAACCACTTTTTGATCTCTCCTTTAGTGAGGCCTGTTATTTTCATAAGTCTAACAATTTCTGAGTCTTGAGGAAACTGGTTTTTAAGGTAGCTGACTTTCAATTCTGCCAGTTGTTCCTTAGTTTTTTTGGCTCGGATGCCAAAGGAGTCGGGATTCATCAGCGTGGATTCATTTTTGATAGGCTGAGGGGCTGGAATGGCAGCTACTTGTTTGGTTTCTGCAATAGGCTGAGCACTATGAATCTGACTCTTCTGTAACTGTGTTTGGTTTGGGACTCCTGCTACAGTCAAAGCTATTGGGGCTGTTACTGGTAATGTATTTGTACCTGCAACTTGAGTGAGAACAAGTCCTGGCTGACCAACTATTTGGCATGTCTGTAAAATGGAAGGTAAACCATTGCTAGCGGCTGAAATGTGTGCTGGAATAACGGTAATGGTCTGGGGCACAGTGTGCACTGTGCCATTAAATTGTTTCCTCCTTGCTTCCTCCACCTCCTCTGGCGTCCAGCTCACTCCATGTTTCAGACGCTGAGCAGAAAACCAGATTTTAATCTGCTCTTCTGTGTACTTCGCTTGAGAGGAAAGAACAGTGATTTCCGACATGGTTGGATACGGGAATTTGTTGTAGGTGTTMAGCAAAAGAGGATTGTTATCCAAAGCAGTGTTATAGGCTGGAATGCTATTCACAGGTATCAGGACTTTAGGAATCAGGTTGGAGTTCTGTGGAGCTGTGACAGCTGTTATAACCTGTGCCACCCCAGGCTGAAGCACTGGTGCCGGGGTCACTACTGCCCCAGCCACATCTGCTGCACTGCACACAACTGAATGGCTTGGTTTGGATTCAGAAACTGCCACTGGAGGGTTTTCTACTACTTCTTCAGAGTTTGGCTCATTTTCAGTTCCCTTTTCTTCACCAGGAATGTCATCAACTACATTGTGGAAAACAGCAATACGTTTAGCCTCRGGTTTGCTTTTCATCATTTTCATGATAGGAGTTTTGCTAATGGAGATCCCTGATGAGGGGACCTCAGAAGAGTCAGCCTGTCCAGCATTTTCTTCTCTAACAAAACTCCCATCAAAAGTGAGATCATTTACTGTCTGTTCAAAGATTGTCTGGTTATTTCGTTTCACCATAGTCAATTTAAAATTCTCCTCTCCAGGGTGGTGCTTCAAATTATGCTCTGAGAGAGCATCGTATCTTTTGGTAAGGAAATTACATTCTAAACAAACGTAGGATGAATTTAACACTACGTTGGGGTGTTCTGAATCCACATGAAAGGTAAACATATTGAGATCTGGAGTCTGAAAAGTACAGTATTTACACTCATAACCACCTTCTACTTTATTTGTGTTTTTCTTATTGTCTGAATCCACATACTCATGAGCATCCTCATCACTTGTCACACCCTCTGCTGTAGGGTTATCTGCTGGTGTCAGCACAGGTGGTCCTTCCTCCAAGTCTGACACCGTTTCTAGATCTGGATCCTGCTCATTGGCTAAGACCATGCAGGGTGTTGTTGATTTTCGTTTACTTGCCATGACTGTTACTGTGAAAATGATAACGACTGGTCAGGTACAGACTTAGCTTCAAGCTCTTCTTGATTAATAATAGTAATAATAAAATAATAATGGCTTTCGGTACTTCAAGTCAGTTCTTGTAAAGTCTCAACATTTCTCCCATTAGCAGCTTTTCTTTCGTAGTGCAATCAGATTAAAAATAGTTGAGGATGAGATGTTGAGACACACTGTTTTAAAGTCCACATCCACCACCTGTAGTAAAGAAGAGACAGTGGAATTAGTTTAATTTAAATAATAATTTCTACTTTACAACATATTAGAGTTTAAGGTAATTCAGTCCCTTTGGGGTTTAGTGTGCCACTGCTCATCCCCTGAAACCAGCAGACCCATTCCAAGAAGAGATAATTGAAGCTATGATAAGAAAGACAAAATCCAATCCACTTATTACAGGCTGAAATTTGTTTCAGTTCATGAAACAACAGGATGGTGTAAAACAGATAACTTCCTGACTGTTTCCCTTGCTTCAGAAGCCTTTTTCTTGGCACAGTGCTGAGGTCAGTCTTGCCCTTGGAGTGCTTTGCCTAAGCTATGACAACATCTCTTGACTGTTCTGTGAGCTCAAGCCCTTCCTATCACTAACTTGAGCCCAGCACAAAATCTCCACTACTGGCTCTGTCATGTCTTTCATGTCACAGGCTGTGAAGTGTCCCAGAAAAGGCAGGTTAACAGTATTTTTCTATTGCATTATACATGCAAGCACAATGATGTGCAAGACCTTTCTTCCATGTCTGAAAACAGGCAAAACAATGTCTTTTTAAGGCACTCTGACAGACAAAAGACAACTATCCCTTCTTCCTAGTTTCCCAAATGTCATTCTCCAATGAAAGACCATCCCAAACCAATAAAAGTTGATTTCTAGCACTTGGCAATAAACTAAAATCTGTTTTCATGCCTCTATGCATGAACAGAGAYGTGACTGATTGTGTCAACTGTAACAGAGAGTGAAAAAGCATTAAAGACTGATATCCCAAACAGAAGCCTTAGCTTCACATTTTTTCTTTAGGCAAAAGACAAAAGTGTTCATCCCAGTTCACTCAGTGCTGCTCTGTAAGCTCTGTTTTTGAAACTGTGTGTCACCTTACTGCTTCATAAATATCCTCCTTGAATGTTTTTAACAGCCACCCTGTGCACTMCATCTGTGACTACATCCAAACTGCAGAGCCTCACATGATATGCTTTYTATGCCCAGGATATGGTTACATGGCATTAAGGACACTGAAAATGCTCAATTAATTTTGGGTAATGATCATTCCAGGATGACAATTATTTAATGGTACTGGAATAGAAAGATATCCTTCTTCCACAAGTTAATAGTGGCAGTCTGTAGAACTGAGCACAGAAGTGCAAAAGATATTTATTTTCACGTATGTACAAAGTACCTGTTGCAGGCCACCTCATTTCTCTTTGCAGAGAGAGAACCATGAAGCAAAGCTGAACAGATCCATTTGTCTCAGTGTCTCAAGGGACAGGAGGTAGAGCATTATTAACTGTGCTGCTTCTCTGTGGGGCTGGAGGGCTCTTCACGACAGGGAAGACAACTGCCAAGACAACGCTGAGCAATGCTCTGGGGGAAGAGCTGGGTGGTTATTACCTAATGTTTCTGCGATTTTGAGTAAAATTTCAGAAATGCCAGAAATGCCTATTTTAAAAAGCAACTTAACAGCTAGTTTTGCTGGCTGAAGTTGTGTTTTGAGAAGTGATTGTGGTACTCTGCAGTATCTCATCCCTAGCACAGCACACGTGATCTACACACAGGGCAGTCTGAGTGAGCTTAGGTGCTTGCCAAGGGTCCCATTCTGGGATGGCCTGGAGTGCAAGTGAAAGCAACATTTGATCTGACATGCAATATTGAAGTATGCTGAAAGAAAGGCTAGAGATAAGGAATAAAATAGGAAACCTGTTCAACAAATCAGTAAATGTTCTTCTCCATTCTCCTTGTGTGCCCAACAGTGTTCACAGTGCCTGCAAGYCAACAGGTCTATGTGCAACTGCAGCACCTGCAGGCTTTTAGCTAAATCTCTATCACATCTCTGCTGTGCTGCAGTTTTGTTTATGGCGCATAAGGAGATTATTGTGTCCCTCCTTTGTTTACCAAGAGAGCAACACTTTTCTTTGATGCAAACAGGTCTCAGAAAACGAAAGCTGCTTCTCTGTTTTTCTGACTACACTGTGTAATTTCTTTTAAAGGATGTTGTGATGTTAAAACCCTGTTTAATTCATTGCTATGAAGAGCTGTAACAGCATTCAGTAAAATCTCAAGAAAGTGAGACGCCTGCAACCCTTCCCAGCCTTCTTTCCTCTACAGACTTTACAGAGACCTCCATTCCCTCCTCCCTGCAGCTGATGTGGTTATTCCACCTGTAGCACCCCGCTTGACATGTTCTCTCAATTTAACAGGGGATTATGAAAACTCACATTTGAGCAGTTTAACAGGGGATTATGAAAACTCACATTTGAGCAGTTTATCCAACCAATTATGCATCATCCCTGGACTCTTCATTTCCTCTAAAATACCTCTCCAGTTCTGCTTACAGGAATGTGTGGTACCTTGCCACATAGCTCGACTTCAGTAAGGTCTGCAACATTCTGCATCATGACTCCAACAAAATGAAGTAACAGTGTGGGTTTGCCAAATCCACCTTTATAGGAACCTTGTTACAATTCTCGAGGCTCTTACAAACTGTTTTTTGGTAAGTTCTTCCTGTATTGAGCTGGGAATTAAGATCCCTCTAACTGACCTGAGACTCAATATGCTCTCCTCTGCTCAAGCATTTCCCTTGGTTAACACTGGGCACTCTTGTGCCAGTCTTGTGCTTGCCTGTCTCTAGGCCACTGAGACCTCCCTCACGTTCCATGAATTCCTGAAGGTCATCACTTCAGTGAAAGGTTCTGCTTGTCCCTTACATACCTTAAAGTCAAATATAAGACAAAATATTGCAAAAGATTTTCTCTTTTTATCCCTCCTTGTGAATGTTGACACTATATTGTGTAATTTGGCTTGCAATTAAATAATCCAAGTATTTCTTTTATGTCAAAAGCAGCATTTTTTAATAAAGGAATCTTTATTAAAAAAATAAATAAAAACTTTATTTATGCTGCATCCCCTTCTGTAATTTCACCTCAGATTTTCACAGAATTGACATTCCCAGCAAATCAGCCCACAAAATAGATGTTTTTTTAGGAACATAAACCAGCAAGTGCAGGCATACTTTTTGAAAGTCCAGAATCTAATATTTTATCTTTCAGCAGGCAATTTCTCAGGACACTGTTCTTCAGAAACATGAACAGTTAGCAATCCAAACTGATTAATAATTTTATTAAGACAGATTCATTCCAGAGTGGAATTCAACATTTAAAGTTGTCTTGATAGCAGATTTGTATGAAGACTTATATAAATATTTTCTAAATGGAGGAAGAAATCTTCTGCCCATTTGATTACAGTTTGAGAAGGAAAAGACATAGAGCTGATCACAGAAGACACACATGGAAGAACCTGCTTCCAGAAAAAAAATTTTATTCACTTCCTCCTTCCCCCCCCAAACAGGAGTACCTGATGCAGCAAGAAAAATAAGTGAGTTTACAGAAAACGTTCACTGTGTGTTCAGGGTGTATGCTTTCTAAAAGGCTTTCTAAAAGGCATTGCTCCCTGTATGACACTTCCATCCAGTGTGCAGGAAAAGCATGCCAAAAAAATCCAGCCCCATGTAATGTGATTTTAAGGATATGCAGAGAGCAGCTCAGGAGAAGATGAAGCAATAGAACCTGCTTCTAACTTTTAAATCCACCTAGATTACAAATTGCCTGCCACTTCACACAGAAAATGCTGCCTTCTTAGAACCCATGCAATATGCAGTTGTTGATCCTTTGTTTAGCCTCCTTCTACTACCCTTTATTCAGAGTAGATGAATCTATGTCAGAAACTATTCTGCAGAGCTCAGTGTAGGCTAATCCACTCTGATCTGTGCTGCCTCTCAGTGAGAAGGGTGAAGGACTTTGTTGCAGTGCCATTTTCTTCACTTGTTCCTGATCTGCAAAGTTCAGAGAGCCTTACTGCTTATGACTCCAAAATAAAGCCACATCTCTGTTAATCCTGCAATATTTATATTTAATTCCTCTTTTAAAATAAGGTCTGGTACTAATCCAACATGGGAATGAAACTTATCAAACATATTTCAGCAGAAGTCCTCACATATCACAAAGATAAGGCCCACTTAGGGTCCTTGCTGCATTAGACTGGCAATGAGGGAGGCAAGTGCCAAAGGCTACGGTAGTGCCCCCGCAGAGCTGCAGGCTGTGCCAAAGGCAGAGCCGGGATGGAGCACTGGAAAGCTGACACAAAGCCCAGCAGAGGCTGAAGGGAGCCTGCCACAGGACATGCGACTGGGCTTTCCCAGTTACTTCCTCTCAGTGCTGGTTTTAATGGGTAACAAACAGCTCCATCACAGTAAGTGTCAGAATTCCACGCCAGAAGCGACCGCTCCGTGACCGACACTCCCTTTCTCTGTTGCAGCACATTCTCCAGGTACCTCKGCAGAGAGCACAGGAACCTGTGCCCCTGCTTTTCACAGAAAGCCATAACCAGGTTCTGTGTCTGACCATATAAAGCTAATGACCAAACATCTCCAAACCAGGGTACACTGACCAAGAGGTACCTTTAGCATGAATGGTGCGTGTCTCTGCTCCTCAGTCACACAGACAGGTATTTTCTGTGTGACACAGGCAGGTATTTTCTGTGTKACACAGRCAGGTATTKTCTGTGTGACACAGGCAGGTATTGTCTGTGTGACACAGGCATGTATTTTCTGTGTGACACAGGCCCCTTGGCCGCTACACTCCCACAGGCAGATTTTATTGACTGAAGTGCCCAATTCAAACTGTGAGCACTCAGTACTTCTAATGTCAGACATCTCTGCTCGACTGTTTTTGAGTTTCAGACTTGTGTAAATGCTTATCATACCCAATAGAATGGCAGCAGAGTCAGGGAATTTTTTTTTATTTGCATAGTTACAGCTCTATTTTATTTTAATTGCTGTGCTGTTACACACAAAACAGAAAGGATGAAGAAATAAATTACTGACATGAAGACAAATTTCAATGTGTTCTGCATTGAATAAACATTTAATTTAACCCTCCAAATGTTTCATGTTGGCTTTAAAAAAAGTAGAACAGTAAGAAATTATTAATTAAAAAACTGTTTATCAAAAAAGTTTCTCCTTAAAACACCAAAACAAAAGGTTTTATTATCATGGGATTTCCTTCYTTAAAATGAAACAATCTGGCACACATACAACTTCACAAAATGCTCCTTTCAAGTTCATTCTGCCTTTTTTTTTYCTTCCAGATGAAAAATTTCTAGAGCCATTCCTTTTCCCAGGCCCTAGTCCAGTGCTGCAAGTACAAGACCTTCCTTCAACTTCCTGGAGTGCATGTCCCCTGACACCCTCAGCTCCCCCAGAGACCCAAGCTGCAGCYCTGCAGAAGTCTCCTCACAGACAGCCCAGCTCATCCCTGAGTCATGGCTGGTGCTGAGCAGGAACCCCCACGATTTTGAGGTGATTTCACGGCCCAGCACAGATTGTCTCACTCCCCTCTCCCCCTCTCTACTGATTCTGACAAACTGCACGAGCCCTCGTCACACTGGAAACCAGATTTCACATGGGCTGCTTTCWGCTTTCATTAATATTTGGCTGTCACCACTCAAAATGGTACTTCTCAACAGCAAATAACAGTAGCACTCTACCCTTAAAAAGTAGGACTGGGTCTCAGGGCTTACAGCTCCCAATGCTTTTGTACCTTCTGCTAGGCCAGTGGCATTTGCAGAAGCCCAAGGAGCAGCAGCAGGTTAAGGACTACCCTGATGCATGACAATAAAAGAACCTAGATAGACAGAGAAGGAAGATCCATTAAAGATAGGTTGTTTAAAGCAGTCTGTAGATGTGCACGACAGGAATAAAAGCATGATCAAGAGCAGGTGATAAAACATCCTGCAAATTCTACTTTGGATACAAAAAGGTAGTGATACATTGTGACTCATAATTCTGCCTTTTTTTTTTTAACAGTGGAATGCACTTTTCAGACCTCATGGCCAGATCCATGCCAAATTTCAAGGCACAGAGCTGCTCAGAAAAAGATAATATGGTTTTTACATGGAGATTGCCTTTCTTTCTCTCCTTGCTTCCCTCCTCACTCTGTTAATTTTACTATAGAACTAATGTTCCCCCAAAACTCAATGAACAGGGAATAAAAGCAGCCTCCAGACAGAAACAATGTGAAAATTTCTCATTTCAACTATTTTAAGAAACTGAAAACAGGGACTTGGAGTGAACTGACCAGGTGACATTAATACACACTGCTACRTGCTCCACACATGCATACACCAGAACACAGACCCATAATTTAAATAACTTGTAAAGGATCCCAAAATACTTCAAACAAATGTATAAACACAGTGCTTGCACGAACCAGTGTTTTATGGATGAGGAAAAAACAAGGATTTGGGAGTGTCAATTGAAAATCAAAAAAGATCAATTCTACTGCATGAACCTATGTAATTCCATGTCAAGGTGAAGACTGCAAGGCACATTTTCAAGGTTTCAACTGCTCTTCAGCACCTTCTCTACCACTTGGTCCACTATGAGCTTTTGCTCAAATGTGCTTGCTCAGAACCTTTCCTGTGTGTCTTGGATCCACCTGCTTGCTTCCTACCCCATGTGCTCCYTAAAGCCTCTCCCAGCCTTGCAGGTCTGCTTCCACTTTGTGAGAAGGCCAAGGAATGCAGAGTGTGTGAAAAGTCCTTTATGTTCAATGGCATGTGATTTGCATCTCCACTTTGGATGCAAAAATTTTTACTTCAGGTCTGGTATTTTATAAGGCTCTTTTTAAGGTGCTCCAGAATGTTTCCAGTATAATATAACAGCTTTACAATTGTAAACTGTATCACGTAAGAACAGACACAACAAAGAATTTATCCACTCCCTACTGGCAGACTCCTCCATAGWGGAAAAATGCAGAAGAATTTTATGTCCACGCTTGCAAGTACAGCTGATCTTACACAAGTTCTCCAGGATGCTATCCTCTGACCTGATCCAAGCAATGCAGGTCGTGGAACAGCACATTCACAAGTCAAAATATAACAGGTAAGTTCTTGTCTCTGTATTCAGAGTACTTGGCCTAAGTGCAAGTATTCTCAGTGCAGCACTAAATTACTGCCAGGACCACGACGACACTATCAAGCTCACTCAGGTTTGTCTTTCCTTGCAACACCAACATACTCCGTGCCTGCTGCAGATCACTTTATAGGCATAGTGATGGTGGAGCAACAGCACTTCAGCACTGGTGAGGAACTGTAACCAGCTGTCTGGAGCGTTTGTAAAAATCTCCTTGGGATTTTTAAGGAATTTCCATCCTTGCAAGTTTTAAAACTTGGCAAGACCCTGAACAACCCTACCCATCATCACAGACAACTTTGCTTTGAGCAGGATGCTTAACTAGATAATCYTCAAAAGTCCCTTCTACTCTAATGCTTCTCCTCAGGATTTTGAGGTGTTCAATCATATAACAAAGAAAAAAGAGGATAGTCCAAGCTGCCTGCATAAACACTCTCTGCAGGTCTCAATTATCTAGTAAAATACCACTGTGTACCAAGTTAACCTTTGTGAAAAGCAAAGCATTTTATTTGCAACAGTGATGTGACTCCACGCCCCTGCTGAGTACTGTACTGTACTCCTTAGATAATCCTGCTGATTTCTGTGGGAGATAATGTCTTGTTCTATGTGTGACAAGACCAATTCCCTCACCCCCACCCCATGCCCCTATCATTCATCCAGAGACAGGATAAACATTGTTTACTGCCTATCAGCCCAGTGACAAGAAAGGTAAAAKACAGGGGACTACAAAGGCTTTCAAGTACAATATGTGGATTGGAAAGATGAATCTCAAGTACAGTCCCTGCAGAAGTCTGAGAGGTGACTGTGTACTCAGATTACCATGGGGTAATGAAGAGTCAGCAGATCAGAACAAGGATCTCAGTCCGTGGCACTGAACACGAGGTTTGCAGTTCCAGSATTTCCCAGGCACGGCTGGACCTGGCGCCCGGCAGTCCCACGCTGCTCCCAGCTCACCTGAACAAAGGCCTTCAATGCAGCAGCAAAAATCAACAAGTCTTTCACCAGGCTGGCTCCCTGTTCCACTGTTTCCCAGGCTAATTTCCTAAACTCTGACTGTGAACCTGACCTCTGTGACTGACTCTGTGCCAGACACATGACCCCTCTCGTCACTCCCAGYGCCCTGGAGAGGACAATCCCCAGTTTGGGAGGCACTGGCTGAGGAAAGCTGGAGGCTGCACCTTCTGCCCTGCTCTGCTGGAGCTGCCTGGTCATGTGAGCCACCCCCGCAGGAGAAACACAAACCTCCCATGCTCAGTCCTGGCAGGGAAGTAAGAGACACGGTCACCTAAAACAGACTGCCCTCTTTCACTTTGTGTCTCTCAAGTATAATGGTGGAAAATTAGCACAACATGATTTACRTGGAAAATATGGAATTAACTAAAACACTGTATTTTAGTAGCTGTGGGGCTGCTTTTTTCTTTTTTGCATTAGATTTATACACTGTAAGAAAAACAGATTAGTTCTGTTTTAAAAAATATAGGTAGCTTAAAGCTGCATAAATATCCTAGGGTCAAAATCATACTCTGATTTAAATGAGAAGGAGCAGTAAAATTTTTAAAGGAATACTGTATGTGTTGATAACACATGTAAGAGGTAACAAAAAAGCCTAAAAACATTACACAGCACAAAACAGCATGACAGGTGGGGGGGAAGGAAGAGAAGAATCAGTATTATGTTTAAAACACCTATTGTTTAGACTGTAAGTTTTAAACAGAAAGATTTTGTTAATTTACAATAATGTTTCAAGAACACACTGAGCACATTCCCTCATAGGAGAAACACCTCTCTTATTTACTGACATTAAACCAGACATAATCATTAAAAGTACCAGTTACTGCTGGAAGTTCTGTTCCAATTGCAAACAGCTAAGTTTCTACTAATGGAATAAAAAAAATCAGTATTATAACAGATAGTTTTAGTTCATGTCATTACTTTTTTACTTAACTAAGGTGGAAATTCTCAGTGAAAACACTGAATTATTGGCAGTTAACAACTAACCTTATACMCAGAAATTTACTTTGTAGACATCTGCACTGAGTGAAGGTAGAAATTATTTCCTGAATGACAGAAGTTCCTGCCTCAAACTTTAAAAAGCAGGACAGCTTTTTTTTTTTTTCTGTAGAAGATCTCCAATTCAGGCTTAAGGATAAACTCTGCCAGGGCTAAAATCTTAATAGACATGGATAAATCATCATAGAAACAATAAATTTACTCTAGAGAGTACTAAAAAAGTATCATAATTTGTCTCACAAATCAGTAGGTTTAAAAAAAAAGTAATGTTTAAATAAATGTACTCCWAGATATGCTACATATTTACAGTAGTTTAATAATACAGATGTTATGCCATTTAGGTGCATATTAAGTTAAATTTTAATTTCCAAATCAAATGTATTTTAGACATGAATTTAGAAAAACAGGAACTAATCATTAACTGAAAAACAAGATATGCATAATTCACTGTTTTCTAGGAAAAGGGCAGAAGTAAAAATTAATAATCTGAGTATATGTTGAGATAAAGTAACAATCCCTGATATAATTTATCCCTTTACAAAAGAATCTCTGCAAACCACCACAATATCAAACAACGAGAATCACTTGCCATTTACAAAGTTATCGAAAGCATAAATTCAACTCAAAATTAGGAGAAATTGTTTATATCAGGGTTCCCTACATTCAGATTCAAGCTGTGATCAAATCACATATTCCCMTTATTCTGGATTCCATATATTAGGACTGGTTATGAATTAATGCATTAGTTAAATGATACCTGGGCAAGACAGAGAAATACAAAGACAGGTCAGAAGAGGTAAGATGAACATGTCTGGTACCATTATTAAATCAACCAAATCAGAAGAGGTCAGGATACAACTGGGGTGTGGTAYTCAAAGGGAATGTTTGTAAGAGCGTCCAAGTTTAGCATAGAAAATAGGCAGGCCTGGAAACCCCATGGGAATAAGATGCATCTGTTGTTGTAAGCAGCCCCAGAAAAATGTTACTGGTTCACTAGCCTGGGGCAAGCTTTTTCTTTTTTTCCTTCTTTTCCTTTTTTGACAGCCAAGTACAATATTAGCTTRCTTTTTTTTGTCATCATCAAGCTGAGGCTGGGTGAGAATATTTTGTGTCTAGACTAATAAATGTTTGTAAGGATTTTGCAAGACTGGGTTATGGGAATAGAACCCTCTTTTTGTTTTTCTGCTGGAAAAAGCAGCATTAAAAACAAATGAGCACCATCATGCATTTGTTTTAAATTGCATATTAGAGCACTGCTATTTTGTGTGCAATCAATACATAATTTGGAAGAAAGATGCTTTTAAAATTCAAAGCTATCCCTGAGCAGCTAAGGTTCTCTTGGAAACTGAAGGAGGAGTCTGAAATTATTGTTCTTTTGTTTGCATCCCCCAGTGGGAAAGGCAGCACACAACTAGAAACCACTGTGCTTTGAGGCTGCACGAATCATTAAGAATAAAGATCAATCCCCCCTCCATTTAAACATTAGATATTAAAACTGAATCTAGGACAAAGGTAAGCTAATCAGACTCCTTTTCAAGCTGTTATTGGGTTAAATATAATATCAAAGGGATTACATAAATCTTGTAACTCTCTCTATAGAAATTTTAAAAAGATACTTATATTTTACAAAACACAGTCTGTCTAGACTCCAATTACAAGCATCAACCTAATCAGTGGAAATCAGTGGGATATGCACGGACCAAAACCTACATTTTCTTTTTAATATTTGTTTCAGAGGGCGGGGTATCTCAAGATGAAATGGCTGACTGAGCTTTTTATTTCACTGCTTTGGATGGAAATGACTGAATCTTTGCACACAAAGTAGTGCTGAAGAAGCTACTCTGGTGCAAAGCAATGTTCAGTCCTAACCCTCCAGTGAGCTCTCACCCTCAGCCTCTGTCTCTCGCCAGCTCTCTGCAGCAACAGGGCTTAAATGTTGCCTGGTGAAGGAGAGGGTTCCTGTTCAGTAATTCACAGAGAGTAATTACTATCTGTAACTGAGCATTACATCTGGAAATAGGATAGTCACTCATATAAAGCAGCATATAGCTGCAAATCCTAAACTTAGAACTACCTTGTGCCCATATGCACTGGTTTAAACTGCAGTCAAAGTATTCCCCACTCTTTGTCAGTGAATGTGACATCAGGGTATGGTGCTCACACTGTCAACATCCATGCAAATATCAATATCCTGGAAAGCTTTCAACACAAAGGAATCTCAATTTCAGTGTACAGAGTGATGTAAAACAAAGGAACCCGAATTTCAGTGTACAGAGTGATGTAAAACTTTTCCCTCTCTAGACTTTATGTACAATTAT
The DNA here is from genome assembly GCA_014549065.1 of Cardinalis cardinalis. Lineage (NCBI taxonomy): Eukaryota > Metazoa > Chordata > Aves > Passeriformes > Cardinalidae > Cardinalis > Cardinalis cardinalis. The sequence goes on along the minus strand of JACDOX010000058.1, from coordinate 1,215,073 downwards.
TAATATATCTTTCTAAGGGTGTGTGCTTGTGATTAATTCTTTAATATGGGTAGAAAGAGTAAACTTACTCTTCTTCAATACCACTCTTTTCTCCCCATCTCTTCCCTCCTCTCCCCCTAAAGAAACAAACAGCTGATATTAGCAAGGTCTTTTATTTCCCATGGAGGAACCAAGGAAATAGAGAGTTTAAAAAAAAAAGCTACTTGTCAAGAATCAGAGTTAAAATGAATGGTTTTGGACTGACAAACACCCAAAGTTGTAGGCATTTCACAAGAAACCTCACCAAAAGTAGTCTCTTCCATGCTAAATTACTGCTTTAATGCAATAAAAAAATTAGTTGTCTTTTCACCAACTAATTCCTCCAAAAAAATTAAGTAAAATGTATTAGTAAGTCAATTTTGAAAAACACTCATAAGCTACAAGTAGTGAAGCAGTGTGTGTTTGCATCATATTTAAGCAGATACCTAAATGCCAGCAGGGACCTTGTATGGGCATCAATTCCTCAAACTGATCCATGAACAAAAAACTCACTCACATGACACTCTAAGTGTGGTGAATCTTTTGTCAGACCAGATCCCCCTGAGAAGTGTGGAGGACAGAGAACCATTAAGTATTGAACAYAGCAAACAAGGCTGAACATTGTGCAGTGCTGAACCCTCCAAAAATTCCACTGCATCTACAAATGCATTTTACCTTACTGAAAATCTTGCTGAGAAACAGAAAYTCCTGAGCTTTCATGCCTGCTCCATCTAATTCACTTGGTAACTGCTGCCAAGTGCCCAACTCCTCCTGATACAACTTGGATTTKCAGAGCACACTCAGCTTCCACTGAYTTGCTGAGGGCATCTGATCCATGTATAAAAAGGCAGTACCTTTCTACTTTGAAGGTATTGTAAAGACTGACTGGAAATCTGGAGTCTTTGAGGAAGCCTACACCTGTAACTAATATTTTACTTCCAGCATTCCACACTCAGGTAGTTAATAACTGTTCTCTCCTGACTCCTTCCCCAGTGTTTCCCCTTTACTCTTTTTCAGACATACAACATTCCTAGATCTCAACTAACCTAATTACCGAGAGAGAGCCTTACACCCATGCACAGAGCCAGTAAGAGAGTTTTAAAATCAACAGCATTTTGACATATAAACCAAGTTCTTCCATTGTAACACAGGGAGGAAAGTAATCACATTGGTACCATATTTTGTGCATTTTAATCTATTTCATAGCTTTAACAAAGGCAAATTCAGAGACCTCTACCAAGGCTGCCTTAGACTATACAAACATGCACTTCCATCTGTGAAGTCCTYAGCACCTTTCTAAGCTAAGACAATGTTAAAATAATCCCAGTCCTAACCTATAAACAATGGTTTAACCCCTAAAATCTCTACAATTACCCATTCACAGAATTCATTGTGAGCTAAYAGCTATTTTCCATCTAATAAACATGGTTTGAAGACGCTTTGAAGATTCAGAGTACTGAACATGTGGAGCTTTTACCATAAGCATTAGAAAGTTCAAAAGCTCATTTCTGTCCTTGCATTTGGTGCTCACAGAACGATGCTGGCTCTGCCCTGGCTGCCCACTCTTCACACACAACTGTCAGCCCTCGAGCCTTGAGCAATGCTTTCACACTGGGGCTCCCTTCAAGGCATGAGAAGTTCCTCCAAATCCTAGTGAGACCATTAGACAAGGAAGGTGAGCAGCATGCTGCAAAAGGCCACCAGAGAAGGCCAAGTCACATGCAATGAGCTCAGAATACCAAAGTCACTTTCTTAAACGGCTCCAAACACGATGCAGAAGCTGTTCTTTTGAAGTAGAATACATAAAGTTCCTTTAGACCTGTCAGGCACAAGGAGAGAATATGCTATAGAATGTCTGCAACATGAAGTTCTTTGCTACCTTTTAGATCTTTTAAGAAGTGCAAACAGCAGCAATATTGAAAGTTCTTTACAATTTTTCCTGAAGGTTCTCCAATCACGCTTTAGTCATCAGCAATTTTCCTGCCTTCTGTGCTTTAGCACGACAATGTGTCTTATAATCTTATGGCACAATAAATGTAGGCTATGTTCTGCCCCTTTAGATTACACTCTTTTAAGTGAATTATATTGAACTGTAACATTTCCTATGATCTCAAAGCTCTTAAGGATACAAGAGTGGTGCACACTTTCTAACAAGTGACAATAGCCAACTTTTGCTCAGTTTGGGCTGATCTCTGAAACTGGTTAGAAAGAATCCACTGGTTCTGTTCTAAGAAATACATTACAGTTCACTGAACTCTGAAGGATATGATAAAGACCTGAGTGGACCCCCTGAAGTGCCATCCAGTTCCTTGACAGAAAGACTACAGAACTGGAAATGAACCATCAGTGAAAGTGGTACAAGGCACAGAATTATGAAATGCCATCTGGTTGGTATAGGACAAGGAAATGTATCATTTTGGTGGCTTCCACGTCCACAGAAAAATAAAGAAGTGTTTATGCAGCAAAATGGTTTGACTATTTGGGAAAGTCCTCAATTAGCCATGAAAATTTAAAAAACAAGAAAAAAAAGAGAAAAGAGAGAAAAAAAAAGAGAAAAAAGAGAAAAGATGAATTAGAATAAAATAATAAAAGACAGTAAATTTGAATTAATAGAACTAATAATACTGAAAACATAAGTAGTCACATGCCTTTAATGCCTAATTTGACASTATTGGAAATTTAAATAATAACAGAAAATTGTATTCTTAGCGGTGTATATTYAGCAAAGGTGACAGGACTGACAGGTAGTGGGGAGCTACACAAGTAGAACACTACACTCACTATTGCTGCCTATTTAGGAAATAGGAAGCAAACAAAAGGGAAAATGGGACTAAACTGAAAATTGCATCACTTGTTTACAAGTCCCTGACAACTCAGAGGCAAACCATCTTGGACATTTATGGATCAATGACCCTGCATCTAAAGCATAAGGAGAGGGAATATTGACCATTTACATACAGAAGAGAACAGCATGTCCATGCACTCAGCTAAAAACATTCAGAACACTTCCTCACGCCATGACTCCACAACTGTTATCACACAGGATTTTAACTGATCATTCTGAAAAATTTACAGCAAGCTCAGGATTTATAAAAATCAGAAAACATAAAAATTCTGAATTTGATACCATGAAATCTTTACTAGATCTCAGCCTGGTGGTACAGAGAAACTGGTCCCCAAAATAAAGTCACAGATTAGCTGCAAGTGATTGTCCCTCAGTTGTATTTATTATTCACAAACAAAAAAAMCCCCACAGGTAACGTGTACTTGGTTCTTTAAGAATTCCAGCTTTATAAAGCTGCAAAAAATCCTGAACTCAAACTTAAGGAAAGAATCTGACTTCAAAAATGAACGACTGTTTTTCAATTAAGACTCTTCTAAAGTTACATACAAACAAACGGGTCACCAATCACAACTAGATGAGAAAGTTAACCCAAAATTTAAACCTTTCCCTCAGACTACATATAAACAAATCGTGGGAAACCCAGGGGAAAATCTCAGCCACAGCAATAAGCTCAACTGAAATGCYACAGAGGGCCCAGTGAAGCAAAAGACACAAGAAACAGCCTTCCGGGTATATGAAGAACAAAAGGAAYTCTAGCAGTATTACAAACTCCATTATTTGACAGGAATTCTTCAGTGTGGAGAATCTACAAAAGGGAGAACTGTTCAACACATAGCTCTAAGTCTCCAAAGGTAGGTATCGTGACAAACTTTGTGATAAATATTGTCTATTCCTGGAATAAGCAACAGTTATAAACAACAGTTAAGAGTAGATATGAGGACACTGGATCCAACTAAAGCATTCACATGAAGAAAGGTGTTGCAAGAGATGAAATAATCTAGAACAGAGCCATAAGAAACATCAGGAAAGTAGAAAAGTAAGCCTCACAAAGGAAACCTCCACCTCAAAGTACTGTGTCTCCTCAAGCCAAGTTTGGGGACAATCATAGTAAATGCTATCCAAATATCAAAGCAGAGGGCTTTTCTGTCTAGCCAAGATACAAGAACCACTAGCCTAAATTTAAAAGCAAATAATTTCAGTTACACAAAATGGCATCTACTTCTAATCCGCTCAGGGGAATTCATTTAACAGCACCAGCGGAATTGACTGCCTTGCTGGCAATGTTTAAAGAAAGTAACAAAAGGGTTTCTAAATTATGCATTTTTGCTCCAAGAGGTCTTAATTTAGGGCAGTTCTCTAGACTACATCACACAGGTTGTTTTAAACAGGGTTTCTGTAAGTACTCGCAAGCGTTCTTTTTTTTGGCATGAAATCCGTCTGAATAAAAACAAAAAACAGACCGCTAGTGAAAACCAACAGCACAGCTTTTAAAATTCCCCTCTCATTCCTGTGTTTGAGGGAATATTTGTTTTCATGTACCAAGTTTCATAACGAAATCCACTTTTTATTTACACAATGCTTATATGCACTTTGAAATGCTTAATATACTCTCTGTATATGTCTTATTTTAGGAGTAAGTGGCACCTATGCCAGCTTGCAGACCGAGACATCTCAGCCTTTGCTATTTGACATGACACTTTCTACACAGTAAACTTCCCCATCTTTCCATTAACTATTCAACCTACCAAGGAGCTCAGAAATAAAGTGCAAGTACCTACCAGATAATATTCACTACTGCAGATACTCTGAGCCCTTTCAGAGATCCAGAACTGCCTCCATTACATGGTTTATTGAAGTTGGTGTTGGTTTCCAGGGCTGCACATCCTGGTACAGGGGAGAGCTGAGCATCAGAACGCACCCCAAAACCCAGGCATCCCCAGAGGAGCAAACCAGACATCTTCCCCAACTTTGCCTGCACACACACTGTACTGCTCCTTCATGCTCGCCCCCGCACCGCAACGCCACGCCACGGGATGCAAGATAACTCTGGAGCCAGAACTTCATGGCTCGCTGCCTGCCGTCAGTCTGTCAGTCCGTCCGTYCTCCGGAACGCCAGCGGTGACAGCGGGCAGGAACTCGCCGGCTCCTCCGGGCGCTCCGGGATCGAACTTCTTGATTCTCCTTTCTGACTGACGAGTCAGACGGATTTTCCTCCGCCTTGAGGCGAGCAAAGCCCCGTGCAGGCTCCCGGTACGGGGTGGAGGAAGGAAGAAAGGGGAGAGGAGCTCGTCCTCGGAGGGGTTTGACCCCACTGAGGGTTGGGTCGGGGGACACGCACAGTCCGCCTCCAAGGGATGCCAGGGCTCTGCCTCCCGCAGCCTGCCCGGAGCCCACCGCCCCCGACGGGCGATGACCCCCGGCCGCGGGGGCAGCGCCTCCGCCAGACAATGGGGAGGCGGGAGGGCGCGGCAGCCCCACCGCGCCCACCCCGCGGGCTCCGTCCCCGTGGGGCCCGGCCCGGCCGCCCCCGCCGCCCGGGAGCCGCCCCCGCCCCGGGGCGGCAGCGCTGTCCCGTCCCTACCGGAGGAGCGCCCGGCCCGCTCCCGGGGGAAGCGGGGGCGGGCGCAGGGCGCGCCTCCCCGGGCAGCGGGGTCACCCTCCCGCCTCCCGGCGCCGAGAGCCCCCCCGAGCGAGTCCCTACCTGCCGGCGCCGCTCCGCCTCGCCCCCTCAGCCCGCGCCGCCGCCCGCCCGCCGCCTGCGCTCACGGCCGCGCCGCCATCTTGCGCTTCACAAACTACTGCACTTCTTTCGGGGCGGGGGGGCGGCGGATGGGCCGGGAGCTCCCAACGCCGCGGCCGCCCGCGCCCTCGCCTCGCCCCGCGGCGCCCACTCGCATCCTCCCGGCGCGGCGCTGCCCCGGGGCGGGAGCGCAGCGAGCGCGGACGGCGCGGCCGCTGCCTCAGCCGCCCTGGCAGCGAGCGGGGGCGGAGCCGCTCCCGCCGCCCCGCCCGTCAGGCGGCGGACACCGGGCGCGGGGGCTGCCCCGGCACCGCAGCGCCGCAGCCCGGGGACACCGGCGGCTCCTCGGCGGCCCGGGCAGGAGCGGGGGTGGCGGGGTGGGAGCTCCGGGCGGCAGCCGCGCCCCCGCTGGCAAACTTCGGCTCCGCGCTCGGGCCTCCCGCCGCGCCCGGGACGGGCTGAGGGAGAGCGTCGCCCCCAGCCCGGGAAGGGCTTTGCTGCCGCTCCCGCCCRGAGCTGCCGCCGAGGGAGGGCACGACCGCAGGGTCCCGGGCCCCAAACCAGCGCGAGTGAAGACAGAAGGAGCGGCTCTAACGAAAAAGACATTTCCCATACCTTGGGTTGTTGGGTTTTTTTTTGTTAGAGAACTTGGAGAAAGGAGACTTCTCTCCTTTTACTACGTACAAAATCTTTTAATCAATATTTGGGTTTAACTCACACTGCCCAGTTCTCAAAAACATTGTTTCCCTACACTATTTTTCTCATCACCCTGTGCTATTTTGGGTCAGACAGTAAAATGCAACACTTTCCTCAAGAAAGAAAAAAAWATATGGGGAATGCTTAACAGTTAACAGGTGGACACAAAAGATGGATGRTTTAGACAATTGGAAGCTTTTTAAAAATGTGCCCAGGTACAGGACCCCGTCGAGCTTAGTGAAAGGAAGACATGCTCAAAACAGAAGTTTTGATCCCAGSAATGTTTCTGGTTCCTCAATTCCACACTCTCAGTTTTCAAAACAGTGCTCTTAGGAGATGGACTCCACAAGCTGCCTGCCTCGAGGCACACTGAAATTGGCGACGGCAGCCAAGAAGGAGATCAAGTTAAGGACATTAGTTCATTTATTACATTGCCAATGTCATAAAATGCATTAAAATGTAAATTTTCTTTTTTTTCTTCTGAGCTTGTCTTTGCTGTATAATCCATACACTGAGCGGAGAAGCTGATCAGATGCAGTTCTTATTTTAAAATCACAGTATTTGTCCTTGTGTCTTAAATGCAAGATTATCAATGATCAAAAATTGTTCWGTGATTAAAATAGAGCAGACAACCCACCACTAAAAAGAGATGAATTTTTTATTAATACCCACCATACAATACAGAGAAAAAAATCTACATAGCACACCTATGTTTGAACAAACACAGTAGAAGGACACAAAAAGAGACCACTACTGACAGAGGTAAGAAACCAAACACAAAGAAGGATTGCACAGTTTGGCGTTCAGTATCGCCACAYATTGTGTACATGAGGTGACAGAACAGAAGAGTGAACGGTCATGCCACATATTTTACCACGATTTATATAAAATTTTATTTTCATATAGTTAAACTTTGCCTTATTTTTTAAATAACTATCAAATTAACAAATAAATTTTCTCTGCTGGTTTGAAGAGAAATACTTCTTCAAAACAGGGTACTGCTTTGCTTTACCTCAATATATTTATCACCAACAATATATTTACTGTTATGTAATAAACAGATATGATTCTTCCCAGGTGACTATAAAACTATTTACAACTAAATTCAACTACAAGCCATCTGATGAACAATTTGTGTTAAAATGGTTTTCTCCAGTATTAAGATTGTTATTATTACAAGCACGATTAAACTTTACCTTAGGAAGTTACAGTAGTAAATCTTGCTTTGTTTCAAGTTAGGTTTTCTTTTAAAGAGAGGTACTGAAATTATCTATTCAGATCTGCTGAGTTCAAAAGGCAATCACAGCAGTATGTCACGTGAAAATATACATATCTAGAAGGGAAATATCAAAGTCATTAAATGACTTTATTTGAGCTTTCTTAATGAATTTTAAGATATATCTGTATAAATATATATGTAGATCTAGTATTTATTGAACAATGCCAAGAAAAAACAGCATGCAATAAAAAGAAAACATTACAGAGTGTGTCAAGTATGCTAAAATCAAGTATTATGGATAACTGAAGGCTGTAATTTCTTTCTTCATTGCCTAAGAAGAAAAAAAGACAAATTAGGAGTCAGTGTGAATACAAACCTAACCCTGTTTACTACTTCATCAAAAGAAGCGAGAATGTGTGCACACAATTGTTAGCCATGATTTAGCCAATGCATGTGCTACCACCACCACTGTTCTGTACTCACTGGCTCCAACACATCCTTAGGCATGCAAAATAAGAGAGTAGGTTAGGAAAACTGCAGGGATCTGTATCAGGGGACTATGGATCAATGGTGCTTGCAGCAATTAGAGAGGAGACAGTTCCCCAAGAGCCACAGCTAAAAGCTGAACTGTTCTTTTCTGCACTCTGAATAAGTATTTGTTAAAGTCTGTTTTCATACAGTAGAACTTACTCCTGGACTGACTTGTACAATCCCTATGAATAGGAAATATTCTTTGGTCAATGGTCAAAGAAGCAGAAAACAAAGAAATGAAGTTCTGTCACAAAAGCTCACAAGCACCAGGATAACAAACATGCTAAATCATGTAATTTATGATAGACAGGAGAAGGGTGCATTTTTCAGGAGTGGCATCCCTGCATGCAAGTACTCCTGACTGTTGCACAACCAGAGCAAGAACATCTGACTCTCTATCAGATGTGGAAGAAGAGATCAAGATGACCAGGATCCAAGAGAAGAGGCTTCCTAGCTTTTTTAAGGAAAACTGAGATGCATAAAAAAGTTTTACCTATTCTTATGCATGACCACCTGGAAGACAAATGGATTCAAGGACTTTGAAGCTGAAGACTGAATATCCAACCTATCTAAATCAACTCAACACTGGGAATGTCAGACTGGGACCATGGGTTACTGTGGAGTATTTCTGCCAAGTTCTGACAACTTGGAAATCCTCTCTTAGAAGGAGAGATTATAGAATTTGACTCGTTAGCATTAAACCTTCATAGGCAGGAAGCTCCCATATATGAAATGAAAGATGCTTGAGCCATTGTAGCTAAAAAGGAAGTCTGGTGAGACTATAGCCTCTTTGTGTTATGCCTTATACTTAAGTTTCTTTTCAGGAATGGAATGACTGCTATACAAGTGTTACCGTGTGTGACTGCCCACAAGAGGAGAACAAGGAAGTGACAGACTGAGAAAAGCCCCCTCCTTTCACAGCCGCCCCAGTACGGAAAAGGTACTGGAGCAGGAGTGGTGACAGACTGAGCTCAACTGCCTTCAGAGGGCTCTGGGAGGACCCATCGTCTTCAAACCTTTTCCTGCTGAAACTGCCAGCAGCTAAGCCAAATGCAACAATAGTTTTGCAATATGGAGAAATGTCTTCCAGACTGTAATGAACAAATCTTGTAACACAGGCAACTAAGCAGCAATGAGTAATACTAAATAACCATGACATTCACAGGGCACACGTACACATGCATAGCACACACACACACACCTGTAAAAATGACAAAGTGCTACAAGACAAAAAAAACTACCTTCACTAATTCGTTTTTGTCACCATCTTCCCGGTGCTGGTAAATGCACTGGCTAAGGACAGCATACAGTTTCTCCATGCGAAATATACTGACGTTCTCAGTTACCACGGCAATAGAATGCAGCACTTGCTGAAGAAAAAAAATGGAAACCAGAGTTCAGAATAGCAGAAGATAAGCTGCAAACAGAAAAGGTAGGACAGGTGTATGGCCAACTTCCCATGTGGAACTTTTTAAATGCTGCCAAAGAAGTGACTGCACGCTCCTGAATGCGTTCATTGAGTTCTAGACCTATTATCAAGCAAATAAATGAAAAACTCAAAACCCCAAACAAACAAACAAAAAAAAAACCAAAAAAAACCCCCAAAACAAAAAAAAACCCCAGCCCAAACAAAAACAAGCAGCTACAGTTTGGAAGGTCACCCAGCTTATTGTCTGCAAGTGAATTCCAAAGAGGCTCTCTAACACARGCAGCAAGTTCCAGTGCCACCCCTGTTAAGGAGTCAAGTTTTCTAAAAGATTCATTTGATGACTGTAGCTCTGTCCTCACAGCTGAGAACTCTGTAAGGGCTCTGTGGTACCATCTCTGCAGTGGGCAGTACCTTCAGAGCACACACTGCTGGCCCCCTGACTCTAGAGAAACCCATGTGCATTGCCTACACAGACAAGAACAACACCTTCCTCACAAGGGGAGGTGGAGGGGCAGGCACTGATCCATCTCTGCTCTTTGGTGACCACTGACAGGACCCAAGGGAACAGCATGGAGCTGTGTCAGGTGGAATTTAGGCTGGATATAAGGAAGTTCTTCATCCAGATGGTGGTCAGGCAGTAGAACAGGCCTTTAAGTCAACCTGCTAACTTCAAAGTCTTAAAGTCATCTCTGCTAAAAATCAATGTACTCTTTCAGTTCCTACTAAATGAAAACATGCGAACAGCAAGCCAAACAACCCCCCAGTCCATCATAAAAACTGCCAAGACACTAATAACCAACAGCACTACCARTTTGTCAGTGGGCTATTTTAAAATCTAACAAGCCCTTACATTAACAATAGGAGATAAGCCAGTCTCCTAAAATTTTAGTTCACCAAAAGCAAGAACAGCAGCCTACACTAGCTGTGAAAACAACAGTCATAGTCCATTATAGGCTGAATTATTTCACCAGCATATATCCCTCCCATACTTTGTCTGAATTGGCACTGGTTAACAACTGACTTAATTTACAACCCTGTATATAGCAAGAAAATGTCCTACTTTGGTATTAACAAAATTAAAATTTAAACTTACTTTGAGCTCACAGTAATCCACAAACACTCTCTGTGTGCCAATTTTCACTGCCTTCCCAACACATCCCAGCTGTTTCTCCTCCACCTGAGAAGATCTTGCRCGAGTCATACGGTGTACCCACAAATCTGGAACAATACAAATTTCTTAAGTCAGGATTTCTCTTTCTCTGAAACACAGTAAGAGTGAAGTACCCTGTACTTGTAGAAGAGAATCTCTCTGCAACAACAGAGACAACTGTTACCATTTTTCACTAATAAATGCTTGACACTTTTACCCCCTTTCTGGCAAAAATCTCTGCTCCATGAAAACTAGAGACTTGAACACAAAAAAACCCCAACRCTAGACAAAAAGGCAGGGGAAAAAAATCCTGTTGCCATTACAGAACTGCACTGTAAAATTCCAAAGTAAGTTAGGTTAGAAAACACATCTTACACTGCAAACACTAGGACATAACTCTTCTATTTCACACATGACCCTGGGTGCACACTGTTTGAAGCACAGCTTTTTAACTTATGTTTCTTATTGCTGGAAAGATCCTCATGCAATAAAAGAAAGCCATTGTTTGTTTTTCAGTTAGGTACTATTTGAAAAATAAACTGCAGAATCAGAAACTCAGCAGCTGCAGAAATACACGAGTTTGGCTAGCATAACTAGAGGGGCAGCACCATTATGCAAGAAACTGTGCACCAATTTGAGAGACAACTGAGAGCAGAAATCAGGAAGACTAAAACCTGGCAGGTCGTGTAACCTTCCTGAGGAGGAATAAGGGGGTGAATGACCTGCTTGATCTCTCACCATCTGAACGTCCGTCTTCAGAAGTTCCAGCTTTTTGACAGTCTGGCATTTCACTCTGCTCTCTTAGGTCTGAATGTTCTTTCCTTTTTCCAGGAGATTTACCCACAAGGGGAACTCTCTCTCTTTCATTTTCTGTCCCATTTTTCTGTCGTTCTTGAAGTACATTTTCATGTTCTTCAATAGGAGTATCCTGAGAGGATGCAAATTCAGTGCAATCTGTGCCAGACTCTTCATTGCTCTCTACTTCATTTTGGTTTTCAGGAATTTTATTCTCTTTATTGAACTGAACATTCCTCTTCTTTGCTGCAATACTTGAAAACTCTCTATTCCTTTTGCGTTTTCTTTTTGACTTCTCTACAAAGAGATACAAGCAAAAGTAATCCAATACCAAAAAAAGAAGCACACTCATTTTACTTATCTGACAAGGAAAATGACCAAATGAGCTTAAATACCACTGCCCATCTCCCCAGACATGTGTCTAGAGAAAAAATTGGTATTTATTGGAGTCAGTCAGCTACTAGATTTTAAAAGATCCAGCTACAGAATTTAATTCACAAAACCAACAGCTTCAAGAGGTTATGAAAACAGAAGTCTTMCTTTAGACAGGACATCTTACTGCTAAGCAAAATTATTAAGTGACTTAGTMATCTAATATATGTGAACATAGAAACATATTTGGAGATGAACCTTCAGAATCTGTAACCTTCACAGAAGTTAGAGACACACTGGGAAGAGCTGAAGAGGCATTTTTAAGGGAGTATTTGCTGGAGAAAAAAATCCTCCATAGAGATTTACACCTCATAAGCTTTCTGATTCAGTTAACTTTGTTCAATACAAACTTGTTATTTTCCCTTCCAGAAAACCCCACCATCCTTTGTACTCACGGAGTACCACACAAGGCCTGTGGGTCAAGTCAGTGGCAAAATTCCCAGATATGCCCGCAAGACCAGGAAATGTCACATCATGTCATGTGTTTTAAGCACTTCCCCCCCCCCCCCACCCCCCGTCCTATTAATGGTAAAACTGAAGAAAATAATGATCTTTCCTTTATGTCTATGATTATTTCCCCCTTTTTTTTTTTAACCCATTCCCCTTCAATTGGAAATCACAGGAATAGAGTTTAATGTTTGAGGGCAGGGAAGGGGAAAACACTGTTGCATGTAACTAAAAACTAGGTAAGCATTTAGAAACTGCCATGTACAACTTTTCTGACATTAAGAGGTAGCAATGTAGGAGCCATTAAATAGCAGTTGGGCCACTAAGGGCAGTGTCTTACAGTGTCAACCAGCCATTGTACTTGGACTTTACAACCATACTGAATGAATGACCTCTGGATTTATCCCATGTTTTGCAGCATATTAAAAAATGTAATGCCTCTGGCATGAAGAACCAGGCATCACAGGAACCTGTTAAGTCACAGGAACAGAGGCTTCAGCACCTTCTCCAGGAAAGCCTGAGTAAAACACAACTTGCCTTTAGAGTAGGGGGTACTGACATCCACAGGCACTACTAGGATCTTCAGTTTTTCATTACACTTTGGATCTGTTTTCTTACACCCAGGAACAGAGTCCTCCTTTGGCATTACACAGAAGGAAGAGGAAGCACAGTCTGAACCTTGCAACAAAGAAGAGAGAGCAAAGAAGGGTGTCCTGAATGGCTGGTTACAAATACTGAGCTAAGTCTTTAATTCCTCAGTGCCAAAAAACATACCTCTCTGCTTACGAGATTCTTTGATTTCTTGGCAGCGTCGTTCAAAATCCTCATCCATTTCCTCCCTCACTATGGAATAGGCAGTGTCTCTCAAAGCACAGGCTCTGTGCCTGAGGAGGCGATCTGAAATTTTACAGTCACAATTGAGTACTTTCTACCAGCCCATGAACCCCTTTATTCTGTTTACCTGGAAAGTTTTTCTCTTGTCGTAGGTCGGTTCTAAAAGGTTATCTCAGTCAATCTTTTCAGCATGACAACTGGTAAGTTAATTTTAAAGCAAAGGCAGTAGCTTCCAATCAACATATCTATCACAATTTCATGCCCAAATAAGTTTATTTGATACTGCAACATTCACAACCTGGCCAGAAATGCTCTCTGGGGATCTTTTAAATAATCTAATCTCACRTCTACTGTACACAAATGACACGTACATTTAAAATTTTTACAAATTAGTGATAAAACCACATCCTCACCTCCAGGATCTTTAGCTGGGTTGTACTCTAAAGCATTGCTACAGATTAGATCAATGTCTTTTAGAAAGTCTCTTGCAGTTGGGTACTGGTGCATGTCAATCTTGGACAGAACTGTGGAGAGGTCCATGGGTTGTTTAATAACTGCATTGTAATCAGGTACCTACAAAAGAAATATACATGCTCAGACATTTAACACAGCAGCCACCAAAAATAATTATTTTCATAAAGTGAAATAAAGGACTTGTTAAAAATCCCAATATGACACATCCAAAGATGTGGAAATTACCCAATTAGCTTCTTGAAAACAGAAAGGCTATTTCAGCTGGCTTTGAAGAGACAGGCTAGAAGAGGGGAAAACAAAGAAGCAGGGAGGTGAGAAGAACGTGTGGGGCAGAGAAGGGAACCAGCATTCAGGATGGAACTTGTTTCACTTCCTTTCAGAAAATAACAGCAAAAAAACCATTTCTCATTTAAGTCACCTGAAATCCTCTCTGGTTTTGGCAGCAAGAAAAAAGATGCAGGAATTGCACCTTTAAAGCACCTGTCCTGGGCACACAGAATGACATAGCTGGACCCAGAGGTGCCAATTTCTTTATTCTGACAACAGAAGGAGCCTAATGACTAGTTCAGATGAGGACATCTATGTTTGTTTAGATTATTTAGATCTAGAAATTACAAGGGAAGGAAAGAAGTCAGTGGACATGTGGCGAAAGAGGACCTTGTGGAAATGCAAAGCTATCTCAAATTTCCAGCTGACTTGGAAGTATGTGCACCAGCCTACACTTATTTAATCAATTAAATGAGAAGCATATGGGAGGAAGAAAAAAAAAATCACACAGCCTTTATGGTTGATCTTATAGCAAGGAAAGCCCCCGAGAATAGAATCTGAAACTCTGACAAACTGCTGATTCTACTCCTGTTCTTGCAGAAACTATGGATAGACAATTAAAGAGCTTTACACTTTATTAAAACAGCCCTGGAAGTACTGTTTATAATTACAGAGAAAAAGAGAGATCTCTCCTTTCTAGTGYTGTAATACACCTATATATCAAAGCCTTTTCACAAGCAAACTGTGTTGGCATTTGATATAATTGGCACTTGGACTAGATGATCCTTGTTGGATAACCCTTCTAATRGAAATAATCTCAAGTTTTAAAGAGGTTTTTGAAGGAACACAGGGACTTCAGCAAACACTCAAATAACAGGCATTTGAGTGACCCAAAGAGTCAAAAAAAGTAAAAGCAAAACAAAACTTCACTTCCCATATCCTGGAGATCCATAATACTATGATCCTAAAGATAAACCTTCCTAAAAAGAACACACAAACACTGAGGACCACACACACAAATTGTGAATACACACAGGTGTAATGGTATTGCAGATCAACRCTAAATTTACCTCCTGTGGGTCAACAGGCTTTGTGAATGCCCTGAAACGTCTGTCAATGACRAGTCTGTGAGTCACGTCCCGCAGGTAAATCCTCAGTTCCCGCAGCGTGTCCTCCTCCTGYTCCTCCAGCTGTTTGAGTTCTTCCTCTGACAGCTGGCGAGGCTTTGGGGGCGGTGCTACAGGCAGGACTTCCAGTGGCTGCCGAGCTGAAATTAATTGGAAAGTTTTAGTSAATTAATAGTACTCAAATACAAGCACATGAAAAATAATTGATAGAAAATTACCGCAAAGAAAACACTGTATTGTATTAGCTGTTAACTTACT
Source organism: Cardinalis cardinalis (assembly GCA_014549065.1). Taxonomy (NCBI): domain Eukaryota; kingdom Metazoa; phylum Chordata; class Aves; order Passeriformes; family Cardinalidae; genus Cardinalis; species Cardinalis cardinalis. The sequence goes on along the minus strand of JACDOX010000058.1, from coordinate 1,199,811 downwards.
GCTAGCAAAGTCTTATGTTTTGAATATCCTCACCTGAGTTGTTTTTTGATGCAGGAGGTTCAGCAGCTTGCTTCATAACTAAGTCCTCAAAAAAGCTTCTTCTTTCAGCACAGGTAGGCCACTGGATTTTGAAAACTTCTTCACAATCATTATTAAATAAAGCTTTAATCTAAAGCATGAGGAGGAAAAATATTTCAGATGTAAGGCCACACACATTTTTTGTATTTTTTATATTCTATTCCAAAAAGCTGAGTACCTTTCTAAACTAAACTGAATACTCATCTGAGTAAGCAAAACTATGTCAACTCGTCTTCTTGGCTGTAAACGGCTAAATTTTCATAAATTGGCCAATTAAAACACCTTCTCTGAGGAATAATACCATCTAGAGTTTAGGCTCCATGAAAAAAAGATGTGATAAACCACTGAGTTGACAGTCACCACTTCCAAGGYTGGTTATTTTGTATTTACCTGCCTTTCTGTTCTTTAGCTCATATCTTTATGGCAGCAATGGAGGGAATGGGCAAGGTTCAACACACAAGTGCCAGCTTTTTGTTAAGCTGGCTTTTAAAATTCTGTTTTTAATTAATTTAAATGAAGTGTCTAAAGCTGCATATATCCAGGTTGTACTCTGTTTTTCCATCTCTATTACCAAAGRGTATGGAAATAATTTCATTCTTTATTTTAGAAAGCATTTAACAACATCACAATAAGTTTTGCTACCAAGACAAAATAATCAGAGCATCATATTCACATTTYGAACACCTTCCTTTAACACTCTCTGATGTTGTTTCTGAAATCTCAGTGCAGCTTGAGGGGACTGGGGAGATAATTTTACCACCACAAATGTCTAGAAAGCTCAGCAGATASTCTTAGTGAATTTTGTCAAGGAATACAACTAAAAATTGATTTCCAAGTTACTTAAATTAAGTTGGACTTTATTTTTCTAGTATATCAAGTTTTCACCTACTACATGTAAAAAGAAATGTAAAAAATAATGAAATTATTTAAATTTGAAATTATAGTCCCTCAATAACAGTGTGGCCACTGTACTTTTTCAGTAAAAATCTTTCACTTTTCAGTAAAACAATCTTTTTCCTATCTCAAGCACTGTATATTCTTCTCTAAGCACACACCTCACCATCTTGCAGTCACCAAAATGACTGCCTGAAGCAAATTTGTACATCTGTCTAATAAGCATCAGTGTGTGAGAAGGGTGAAACATTTGAGTTAAAGTCAATCTTTTTAATCAGAAAACACTTCAGACAAATGCTTTCACACCATTGTTTTGTCTAAGCAAATTTTAAGAGACTTTTAAAAGTGTTTGGGTGCCTAAATAGTGACAGCATGAATTTGCTTTAGAGTGGTACAGCACTCCCATGCTTAAAGGAATTATAAACTAACAAACAAAAAAGGAAGAGTAAAAGGAGTATTGATAAATACCTCTTCTGGGAGATCTCCATGTTTTACATCAGTTGTTGCAAGGAGCAGAACTGGAGCAAATGTTGGAATGTTCTGCAGTAGTGTTGTAAAAACAGCTTTCACTGTAGGTCCAACAGTGTCCCACCACAAAGGGATTTGTGGCACATAAATGATACTTGGTGCTGTTCTTTGAGCTTCTCGCATCAACTGGCAAAATGAAAGCTCAGGTAAGAAAACTACATCCTGTAGAACAGGATACTAAATAACTACACATCAAACTGTCTTATGAAATAGGAGTACATGAAGCTAAAACACCAGGACAAATCAATAAATTAACTACTCCTTAACAATAAAATTTTCACTTTGATTCAAACACAGACATGGCTACACAGACAGAAACAGACTTGAATTTCTGCCCAATTTCAAAACTTCTTATGTGTAAGAGAACTCCTAAAGAGCCTCAGCACTCAGCCAATCTGGTGGTGCACCCAAAAAACACAACCAGCCCTTCAGCAAGATGTATTAGCCTGGAGAAATTGCCACACAACTGCAACTACACCAATTTCAGTTCAGAGCACACACACAACTCAAAGACCTATGTGAGAAGCCTGCTTACAATGCATAATTTCAAGCACACTTTATAAGAGGCGACTACTCTTTTGTCTGCCTGAAGAGCTAAATCACAGCTTCTAACTACCAGAGGATCCATCAGARCAGATGATATGCTTTGGAAGAGCACAAGCCACTGCTTACAGATGGCACCTCAATCACAGGAGACAAAATGCATCTACTGCCAGAGGGAAGTGACAAATTTCTCCATGTGCCCTCTCAGATTAACAATATTYAGAGAGTTCCTGTCAAAAGGTGGGGAAGCACACATGGTACATGCAGGCAGTCACTACACAGGGTAGTTACTCATCCACAGATGCAACCATCACATAACAAAAGGAAAATTGCTCCTCCTATGTGACAAATGAGCCATGGAATGTGTCCATCTTGACTCCTACAGCTCTCCAATGCTGCTACTAAATTCTGTGAATTGTGAATTCTGTGAAGGTAAAAATATTTCAACACAGAAATGCCAAACAATACCATGTATTCCCTGCCTAAAACTAAAGAAGGAAACCAGCATTAATCTGGTTATATTTAGYTTTCCTAGTGAAGGAAAGCACACCAGTGTAACAATCTAAGTGTTATTAGAATTTTAATTCCTTTACTGCATGTACTGCAAGCTGTATATGTAAAAGAAGAAACCCTTTTCCCCCAAACCTTGACTGTCCTATGAATGTAATAATAAACATGGCTTCAGAAAGTGCATGATGCCATCAGGCTGATGCAGAGCCATCTATTGAGAGCACAGAGGCTTAAGAAGCAATGAAAATTTCCTGGATCCAACACAGACCAGCAGGATTTTTTGCCACAGAGAGTACTTTATTAGCAGCACCTCTCATCTTCCAGAGATGCTAGCAACACTCTCACTGTTTCCTTTCAAAAGGAAAACATGACTGTATACCATCCTTATACAGTATCATTCCATCTGGAAAAAAAGTGGATTTCCAGACAGAAGTAAACATAAAAGCCTATTACAACTAGGCCTCCTCCATTAACAATGAATTTTGCTTATTTCACAAATTTACATACAGTTTATGAGTCATACCAGATTAATGAGAAAAAAGATACCTGTGCACATGTTTCTTCTGGGGATGTGATGCTAACAAACAAAGCAGGCAGGTCTAGTGTATAAACAGGAAACTTCTCCAGGGCATGGATTACTGCAGGTGCCAGATGAAAAGCCTGCCCACACCCTGGATCTTCAACTAATAAGAACCGTGGCCTGAAAGATGTTGGCTGGCAACGAGGATTTCTACAACAGTAAGAAGAAAACAAGTTTAAAAACAAGTGATTAATAGGCACACAGATGTTGGAGTATTTTCCTATATGCTTTTTTTGGTAAATACACTCCATGTTCCATGAAATAATAACCTAGACTGATCAGGAAGACTATCAAAGCCTATTTTCTCAAGAACTGGTACCATGCCTCCACTAAGAAATCCTGCCAGGCCCCAGCATGTTTGCCATTCCTTTAGCTGGGTTAAGTAMGAGCTCTTAAATCCTTCAGGGAAGCTGTCCAGCAAAATACACACACAGAACTGGTCAGTGACCTGATATGGGGCAGAACAACAAATCCTTTTCTGAGCACAAWCCAATCTGTGTCTCTTTACTCCATGGACACTACTATTTTCAATGGGTCTTGACTTTAGGTAACTGAGATCTCTACACCTGCCAAGTTTATCTAAAATTTGGCTGCAGTGCYTGGAGATGGTGGTGAGGAAGAAGCATACCAACATTTCTAGGAAAAAAAATGAATGTGGGCACTAAAACACATTAGCTGTATCTGAAGAAGCACACAATTGGATTGGTTAAATTACTTCTATGGCTTCCTCTCTGAATTGTCTATTAATTTACTAATCATCTTGTTTTATGAGGCAYGAAACACTTGTGAAGAGGTTTGTGGGTTTTTCTACCTCAAGACTGTTGTACCTTTACTTGCTGAAGTCAAAGATCTTAGAAGAATAACTGACCCAACAGTAACAACAATAATCTACTGCTTCAGCTGTTGATTTACACAACTTCCACAATAAAATATCAAAATATTAACAAACTCTGTAGGCTAAAGGTACAAAATGCAGACATTATTTTTCTCACAGTTTTAACAAGTTATTTCTCAATTTATTTCTGATTTAACAATCTTGGAAGGCAGAAGGGAAGAAGATGGCTACATAAATCCTTAGGGTTCTTTTAAGCTAAAAGGGCAGACAGCACATTCTTTGGGTCTTAAACCTTTGGATTAAATCAACAYGTTCTAATAATCTGTGGACCACTGACTTAGGCAACCAGGGCTGGGCCAGTCAGTTTGATGGGCCAGGGCAGTTTATTTGGTTAGAACATTAGTACCCAGTTGCATTTCACACTTACTTCTTGCAAATATTGACCAAGCCCCACACACCCATCACTCCTTCATCCAGCATTCCTCACAACAAAACCGTTTACAGACCCAGCCATTTTAAAAATGTAAACATAAAGTGGACAAACAAAACCTGTTTAAAGTGAGGAATTCTGCCTTTTCACGATCAGGTACTTTKTGAGTTGGATTCTCTTCAAAGATTGATGGTGATTCCTCTTCACTGTCAATCACATCATTTCCTAAAATAGGATTTAAAGATAAGAGCTTTGTTGACTTTCCTGAATAGTTCAAATCCCACTCTTGCATTAATACACCTTTAAAATCAGTGCAGGAAACCATTCTCTTGTATTTTGTTTGAGGACATACAATGAATGCTATTTTCTGAAGGGTTCATTCTACCACAGATGTAAAGAGAATGCATAGTTTCTACAAAGCTGTCCTATGTGCCACAATCTGCATCAGGTTTCTCTGTTGACAAAAACTTGGGAGGCTTTTTTTTTCCCTTGGAATAAATTTGATTAGGAGCAACTTCTGTACTTCCTAGACACCTGAAAAACCCAATGAGGCCACTGCTTTTTGAAACAGGTTCTCCCACCAGATGTGAGGAAATTAAGTGAATGGGATGACCACAGACTTCCATTTGTCCAGAACTAGTCAGAGTATAAAGACCCACACTACTTCTAAGTGAGGCTTCTTGAAGATCACAAAAGGGGAGATAATGGGAGGTGGGAAACAGAGAGGGGGTGCAATTATCCATCTCCCAGCCCCAGTGCTTTCATTGTGTTGGTGGGTCTCTGCCTCTGTTTCATCAGTGCAAACAATCCAAACTTTACCAGGAGTGATACTGGGAGAACATTCTCCAGAGATTAGCACACTAACTAACTATTCACAGACCTCCATTAATCAAGAGAAAGTGTATCAATATTGATTTGTTCTCACCAACTGACAAACTCAACCTGATCAAGGCTGATGCAGTGAGGAGCATGAGCTCACCTATGCTATGGAAGCCAAGCCCTAAAGCACAACAACTAAAACACTGTGTATTGCAAGTCACTCACAGCTGCCATCCAGCACTCTGCACATCCAGACTATAAAACTGAACTGTCATTATGGCTGAGGGGTTTATGTGTGTTATTGCACATATCAGAATTTTGCTCTGGCAGAATCAGCTTTTGCTCTGGCAGAATTTTAAACAAGTGAATGTTGTTATACCTTGCTGTTGGTCCTTCCTCAGTGCAAGCTCTGCATGGGGAAATACTCTCTGTAAGGCCTGTAAAATTCTTTCCAATGTGTTTTCTAACAGTGGTTTTAAAATAGGTGATAGTGCTCGCCCAGGTGAAACCACAGCCCTCTGTGAAGCTGGAACAGTCTTCTGCATGGCCATGACAAAATCTTTTGCTGTTATTTTAATGGAAGAGATGTCCAACTGCAGCTTCTCACTCCTTTCATAGATCTGAGGATAGCGGCGCCGCAAAGCGCAGAGAGCAGCTTCAGCACACAAGGCTTTAATATCAGCACCACAGTACCCTAATGAACAAAACAAGAATCATATGTTGTCAGTATCAGGCAACACCAAAGTCAAGGCCAAGAATTTTAAAGTGCAACAACGAAAGACTTTGCATGCAGCCAAAAATTAACATGGTAAGAGATAATTTAAAGAATTACTGCACTGCAGAGAAGTCTGACATGTGCCTCACAGCCTGATAGCTTGTACCAAGGAAGCAGCCCCCTACTCAAAACTTCACTCCTGGGAAAGCAGGCCTAAACCCATTCAGTGTTCTGAGAAAATAGAAAACTGAAAGCAGCATCTGTTTTGGTTTGCTCCCAAGACATGCCAGAAGCATCACTGCCTCACTCTACAGCAAGGCACCAGAGTTCAAGTACTGCCTGGAACAAGCTCTGGTTCCCCACAACTCAGCCATGCAGCAACCTACAGTGTTTTCAAACTCACCAACACAYTTCTCAGCCAGCTCTTCAAGAAACTTGTCCAACGGCTTCAACGTCCAGTCTCGTGTGTGAATTTTGAAAATCTCTTTTCTTGCCTGAAAACAAAACACTTGCATTTCAGTTTGCCCTAAATTTTCTCTTAAAACAACCACAACACAAAACCCCCAAAACCCTCACACTAATACAAATACTTTTCTTATCTGCTAAACTCTGAAGTATTTTAAGGGTCAGTTAAAATGTTGTTTTTTCAAGCAGGAAATTTCCTAGCTCTAAATTTGTTAGATTAAAATCTTGCTGGGGGCTGCAATGAAGTAAAAGGCAATTTACATCTTCCACAAAAAAGTGAGTTTTCACAAGTGTGAGGTCCAGAAGAAAACACTGTAGTAAAAAAACACCAAACTTAACTTTAAACAGATTTTTTACAGAAAATTCTTTCAAATTCAGCAAAATTTCATGGTTGTAGTCTCATTAGTTCATCAAATTTGCTGTTCTGAAAGCTCATGCAAGGAAAATAGTCCTAGCACTCCATTCCCAGTTGCTGCTGTTACTATCAAGTAGAACAATAATTATGACTGAAATTACTGTCACTCATCCAGAAAATGTAAAATGTTGCCTATCCCCATCTCTGATTTTAGCAGGATTTTCACTGAATTATTTTGTGGCACATGGACTAACTATGGCAGATTTCTAAAATTCTTCCACAGTGGGGAAGTGTGTATTAGATCTGTTTCATGGCACCTCCTCTCCTGTTCCTGACAGCAGATAAAAACCAGAGAAAAATGCTTCWGTTAAATGCACTGTTTAGGGCACTTTTACCAGCATTCAATTCAGCAYTTTCCAGAAAGTGCTAAGAAAAAGAACAGTGACAGCCAGAAGGAAAACACAAAAACTGCATTCCCGTTTTGCTTGCTACTCCCACCCACAATATTTTTTTCATTGCCTATTGTCATTGAACTAGAAGCTTCCCTAGCCCTGCACCTATGCAGTGACTTCACACTTTTGTCCAAGTCCCTATTACTGAGTACCAGTAAGAACACCAGTTCCTAACATACTTAATTGGTTCCAGCACCAGCCTGGATCAGAGCTTTTGTTACTAAATAAGAATTCTTGTCTGCACACCATTTCTTTCAATTTCACAATGCTACAGCAGTTCTTCTTAACTAATTCATAAAGTCATTTTTAAACATTTCGGTGAGTAGCAGCACCTCATTTTCCTCACTGGTTGCAGAGAAACCAAAACTAATAATTAGAGGACTAACTACCTATAACAATAATCTTCATGATATATTCAGTACCATGTCTGCCCTCCACAGTACAGCACAGTCTCTCCAGTGAGCCCTCTTTTGTCCAAGCAGTACAATACTGAGGGGACTTTCACTGCTCCACAGTCCTGCTGTGTTGCAGGGGTTTGTTACAAAGATGGACTCTGCCACATTAAGCACTGAGGTYGAGTTGAAGTTCTGACCTCTTTGTTTGGCAAGCTGAAGAGAAACTCTCGATCAAAGCGTCCTGGTCTTCGTAAAGCAGGATCTATAGAATCCAACCTGTTGGTGGCTCCAATTACCACAACCTCTCCTCGGCTGTCCAAGCCATCCATAAGTGCCAGAAGTGTTGATACAACAGAGCTAAGAGAAGAATACAGTTTTTACTCAGCAGTTAATTTTCTTCAGTTCCACATCATCACTCAAAGGACAAGCTCTTTTTGATAAAATGCTGACTAGAAAAAGACAAATAATTTTAAGATATAACAAAATAGATAAGGTAACACAGATCTTGTGGTGGTATTAAGTTCAGTGAATTGTTTTTAATTACTATTTAAAGATTATCTGAAATTAGGTAGTACTGAATTACTAGTTTTCAGGATAAATGAATGTGTCACATCAAGTTAAATAGGTTGTGGTCTTCTTTTCACAGAGCTTCTATGTTGATAGAAAACATGCCCTACCTATGAACTTGGTCTTGTTTACTGGAGCGTACAGGAGCAAGACCATCAATCTCATCAAAGAAAATAATTGAAGGTCGCATCTGGTAGGCCTACAGTGAAAACACAGGAATATTGACATCAGGAAAACAGCACTGTTTGGAGGAGAAATGCACAAACAACACTGTGGTTGCAAAGTCACTGGAAGTAGATTTTTTCAGACCAGCAGCAGGGATTTCTACTCATTGATCTTAAGTAGTGAAGTGTTGGGAGCAACAGAAGGCAGGAACATAGGTCAACCCACTGAGATGGGTGACAGGAAACAAATCACACCACTGGATTTTACAGCTATTTGGCAACCATCAAGAACAGAGCCAGGACTTAATTGTCTGACAGGCTCTGGAAGCAACCTTTGTTACCAATTTCAAAATAACCATGCTTTCAGCCCGCATTTGTTTCCCTCTGATCAAAAGTCACCACTTCCTGAAACCTTTTTTGCAGCTGTTTGGATTTTTCTTTCCTGAGGCAAGGAGTTGGGGGTGTGTGTTTCTTTGCAAGGTTCTCTKGACTGCTTTACTAATTTTTCCTAATTGCTCTCAAGACTTCCAGCCTCTAAAAATGTTACTGAAAAATGAAACACTGACAATCTCACTTCAATGGAAGGAGTTGACAAAAAAAAAGAAGAGAAAAAGCATTGTCCTTAACCACAGAAAGTGAGTTACARCTCAGACAGAACATAATGCACGTTTCAACTGTACCTGATCAAATAACAAACGAAGCTGTCGCTCCGACTCCCCGACCCATTTACTCAGGCAGTCAGCACCTTTTCTCATAAAAAAGGCCACTCTCCTGTCACCTTGGCTACATTCATTAGCAAGTGCACGAGCAACCAATGTCTTTCCAGTCCCTGGTGGGCCGTAGAAAAGACAGCCTCTGCAATTAAAAAAAAAAATCACATAAGAAAAATATCATAGAAAAGTACCTGTGACTACCCTCATTCCCGAAACATACAACTGTTCTCTCTTAACAAAGCTCACTTCATTGTTTGCTATACTTTTATACTTCCACTAACTTTTAAAGTTACTGAAAACAAAGAACCTCAAGTCCTATTTTAATATAACATGACTGAGTGTTGATGGCCTAGAATATATAAATCTAACAATTAAATCTCTAATAATTTCATTTCATAACACAGAACCCATTCAGCTGTGTAAAAAGCGGACAGATGCAATTTTAGCCCAAGCACAGCCAGCACTCCAAGGTTCTAGTTACAAGTCCACACAATTGTAAAGCTGATTCTGGAATTCTTGAAAAAAAGAGTTGGTGGGACAGACAATTGGACTTCCCCAAAACAAAGCTGCAGTTGACTACCACTTACAGGCTGATCAAGTCCACTTACATGTAGAAATCAAAACCTCTCCACCATCCCCTTTTTGAAGGCAAGACACTTTTAAGACAGTCTCACTACACTGCAAATCTTTGAACCTACATGTATGCTTGATTCTATCCTTTTTAAAAAAGTTACTTTTTTCTACTAGTAGAAGAACCCAAAAGCATCAACACTTAAAATTCTGAAGCATGGAAACATAACATACTTCAGTTTAATATTTTCCTGAAAACAGGTGGATTAGAATTGACAGTTTTAAATGGCAACCCTTACCTTGGAGGTTGAATTTTGAACCTCTCAAAGACTTCTGGATAAAGCAATGGAAAAACAACCATCTCTTTTAAAGCAGAAATGTGGTCAGCAAGACCACCAACACCATCAAATCGTACCTAAAGATGGAGACAACAGAACACATTTTAGATGTTAAAGCTGCAACCTCGATAAAGTTTCATCAGAAATTAGACGTCAGCACATTCATGCCAATTTTCAAACTGTTTGAAACAAAACTGTAGGCCAAGGCAGTTATAGACAGCACATTACTGTACAAAAGGTTTCATAATTACTGAAGATGTCTCAGTGAGACAATGAAGTAAAAACACTTACTGAAGAATCTATTTGCACTGGATCAACATCGGCCAGACTCGCTCCGATCTTCATGCGATCTTTGTGAACTCCCTTTAAGTCACTTTTCCGAAAGTTGACTGGAAGAGACCTGATTTGAATTAAGGAGAAAAAGAAAGGTGCTTTCTAACTTACAATGTGGATTTTTGATTTTCTAATAATAGCAAGTGATTGCAGAAGATCTTATAAATGAGTGTAAACTTCCTGAATTGTTAAATATTTGTTCCAGCTGTTTTATGTTTAACGTCTGTGAGTAAAGAAAGGAAAATGGTCACTCCAGATATTAAACTGAATTAATTATTTTAACAGCTCTTAGCCCTTATAAATATACATGCCAGTCAACAGATCATGTGTAGGAATACAAGCTTAAAACAAGATCCTCCTTATTTGCAGACTTAAAACAAGATCCTCCTTATTTGGGCTGACAGTGATTCATGTGAGGAAGAAAACGGACCCTCCTGCCCCACAGACACACTGATACTTTTCCAATACTTTTAACTCCTACATTCAAAAAGTTATAGCCCAAGCCAATACTTATTTCAGKTGATTTTAACATTATAAAGGCTGCCTATCACTGCCAGTCCTTCCCAAGGCCCTGGAACCTGTGTGCCAACAGACTACTCGGAAAGACATCTGAGACATCAGGCTGAAAACAGATGTGTTAGACTGTTGCTAAAATCGTTTGTCTAGAGCATTTGTAAAGAAACCAAATCTCCGTCATTTCCTCTATTTAAAACATCCCCTGTTATAGTGGCTTTCTCTCTGAATCAGCTACTGTAAAGCACAGGAGCAGCAGAATTTTACATTMAGAAATTTCATCAGTGTTGCTACCGTCCTTCCCACCTAGAAATCAAATTGCTTATTAAAATCCATCCTAAAAATCCAGTTGTAGAGAGTCCAGTTACACTTGCATCAACAGATAGGATTGCCAGAATTTAGAAACTGAACAAGATGAAGATGGTAACACGACACAGTTAGGAAGATGTGAAGTCCTCCCATGTAGCCTCCTTCCTCCCCAGATCTCCAACTGCATTAACCTTCTTAAATTTCTGTTCTTCCTCTGCCTCTCAAAATCCTCTTCATCATCAGATGAGGAAGAGGAATCACTGCTGGGGACTGTGTGTCTCTGTCTGCAAACATTCAAATAAACAATTAAAAAAATTAAAATAAACAGTAAGTAATATCAAAATTGAAGTGAACACTGTCTCAGTTTACTTTGAGATATAGTAAATTTCCAGATTATTGTACTCCTTATGAATCTGATTTCAAACTACAATCTGTGATTTCCCTAGTGACAGCAAAATTTCATTTTYATTAGGAATGTAAAATGTTGAACCAGTGTGCAAAGAAATTTCTTAAGCAAGTTACTCATTTTGTCCACACACTCTCACCCACAAATCAAGTTTCACTTAGCATTATGTATCTACTCTGTGAAACACCAACCTCTTAATTTCAAAATCTGGTTTCAGAACTCCCTCCTTCCATAACTGCCTAATTTCAAGGATGCTAAATAAAGCACCCCTATCTAGCAAGGAATGGCATTCAACACTTGCAGGATGCTAAACCTATTTGTCATTACTACTGAAATTTGTAATTTAGAATTTCACTTATTYTTCTTGCTTTAAGTATAGTTTCATACAGAAACTGGAACTGATTCCAAAGAGAAACCAGAATCAGTACCTGAGTGATTAAAAAAATTCATTAAAACTTCCATACTCTCTCTAATTAAATTGGTTTTCATKTTAATAAAATTATTTGCATCCTTCAAGATAAAACAGTCTGAGATTTTCAGAGGGAGATTTTGGCTTCAATTCCAGAACAAATTAATTCAGTTATACAATCTCAGTCATAATTCTCATCATCACCACAAAAACCGYGTTTTCTAATAAAATCTAATGGCCAATGAAACAGATGGGCTTTCCTCCAGTATTTGCTTTCTTTATACCCTCAGACTACCACAGCAATAACCATACTGTTAATATCTAACTACCAAGAGTCAAAAAACCCTTGAAAGCAGTATTCAGTCATGTGACAGACAGCACTACTGAAAAAAAATTATCACTAACCAAACTCATACCTGTTAGTTCCCTTGAATGAATCTCTCTGTCTGACAGGTGAAGGCCTGTCTGAAAAATACATCTTACGTTGTCTTGGTTCTGTTCGAAGTAAAAAAATTGGAACAATGTTACAAACAAGTTTAAGAGCAAGCAGGATACTAAAAGAGGCAGACAATGGGATGTATATCACCCATCTCTAAGTTCTAGGGAAGTTTCAAGGGTGGTGAGGAAGAGGTTGTTTTTTAAAATCAGTGCACAATAAAAGCAAAAACATATACACCTGAGTTTTAAGAACTGAAAACCACAAGAGTAAGGTCATCAAGTCTGTTTACTTAGTATTCTTTCAAGGATACATAGGTAGTATTTTTATTGAAAAATAACAGTATTGATGCCAAAAAGCAGAGAAATAGAATGTGCAGAGGATAAATGCATTTAACAAAATTGCAGGTAAGATATTTGAATGGAAGTTGGGTGCATGTACGTACTTCATTCTTAAAAAAACCCCTAACACTCTCACTTCCATGCAAGTAATTARTTTTTAAGAGAAGCTGTGCCTGTAACCTACTTTGCAATGGAGCTTGATAGCGCTCAACAGTTTTCCTCTGCCGAAAGGAGTAACGCTTTCGATTGTCTTCACCATCRTCTTCTTTGGCTTCACTTTCCTCTGAGGAACCCCCTGCACACCAACATGACATTGCACTGCTTAAGTACTGTTGCAAATTATATTAAATTCAAAATGCACTACGTCACATGTATTCCCACCAGACCACAACCTTTCCTTCTGTAAGGGCTTTGGACAAACAACTTTACTTTTCCTCTGAAAACCTGTTTTGAGCTCACTATAGTACAGCCCCAGAGTCTGTGACTGTGGCTTGTAATGTCAGTAGCAGCACAAATTCTTTTCAATAGATGAAAAATACCCAGTAGTTCATCCCATCTCAATTATTTAAGACAAAGCTTTTAGCTAGAGCACAGTCAAGAAAACTTAAAACAGACTTATCCAACAATTCTACCTTGATTATCAGCTATTTCTTCATCAGTCCTTTCCATATCAAGGCTTTCCTTAAAAAAAAACAAAAAAACAACAAACCAAAAACCATCAAATAAGCAGAAAACCTGTTGGCATATTTGGTGCCTATACAGCATCATTATCAAGGCATTCCGTATACACAGAAGATTAATTATTGTACAGCAAGAGAGAACAGGAACATCATTCTGGAACCCAGGATTAATAAGATTAGTAACAAGGGTTTCCACTCTACAATAGGAAAGTAGATCCAAACAAAAAAATATGAAAGCAGGCTATGACAATGTTTAGAAAACAAAGTGACTGCCATTCAAAAGGACAGTGAACTAACTTAATTTAATAAAGCAAAACTAAAAGAGAAGAAATATGACTGCTGTCTATCATTTAACSATGAGTTCCTCTTGGGGAAGGGAAATCATCTCCCTACGTTAAATACCCTACTTATACAAAACCAGCAAAACAAATTAGTATCTACTTCTTCTGTGTCGTGGAACTCCTCCAGGTCTCCCATCCTTCGCCGTCTACGCATCTTCTCCATGTCATCCATCTTTTGCAAGACTGCTTCTGCAGTACTAAAATACAAAGTTGACATATGAAAGCAAAAATAGGCAAGTACAGAAAAAGCCCATTTAGAACATCACACATAATCATCGTATTTTAATAGTGTGCACAATGCAAGGCATTGAAACTTAGCCAAATTTTTCTGTGCTACTTAAAAATTAGGTCAAATGTTCACATTTTATAGAGAGAATTAAGAACAAATGTATGAGTATATGCAAACAAACAATTGTTTTCAGGTTTATTTCCCCCCTCTTGATGAACACAGTAAAAAACCCCAACTATTTTAGTAGGAAAAAAGAATTCTGACGATCACAGTAAAGTAACAAAGAAATTTTGGCAGTATTTTATAGCACTTAGGTTGCTCTGCATGATAACATTGTCACTTGGTTCACAGCCTTCTTCAGACAACAGATTGCTTCTCTACACTGCTATTTAAATTTCACATTGATTTTCAATGACTACTTATGCTAGACACAACATCTTACTGCCGTTACACTTTGCAAACCTTTCAGAAAACAAATTTGAGTTTGGGCTTCACAAAGGGAATTAAGCCACAGACAGGCAGAAACACTTAGATTGCTTCACTTTGCCAGTATCCAACTTTTCTCAGTATCTTAAGTTAAATCTACTAAAAGTCACAACATAAACTGATTGTTTTGGTTCACAACATACAAACCTACCCAGCCCAAACATACCAGACCAGGTGGCTCAAAGCCCCAACCTCACCTTGAACACTTCCAGGGAGAGGGCATTCACAGCTACTCCAGGCAACCTATTAAAGTGCCTCAGCACCCTCACAGTAAATAATTTCTTCCTAACATCTGATCACTCAGATATAGGACATACATAGCAGCTCATATGAACTCTCAGCCTGACCAGTGAATGCAAATAGCTCTTGCTGCCAGGAAAAACAATACCTTTTCCTGCTGTCAAAAGAAGGAGAGAGTCCCTAGTGAATATTTTGCCAGAGTACAAAGAGCTGCTAATAAGGCTCAAGGAAGTAGTAGCTTTGCAAGMTGGTGAGAAAAACCTCCTTACTTTGTTATAAGTTTGTCAAACAGAACAGATTCATTTGTAGTGGCRTAGCGGCTTTGCCGAAGTCTGCAGCTGCGGCGAACCTCCAGATCCCCGTTTTCCTCATGGACTTGCTCTGCAGCTTTTGCATCAGCTCTGGTCTTCAGTGTTCTGGRCACTAAAGTGCAATAATACATAAAACTTTCTGTGATGGAAAATATGTCGATCCCTTTAGTTCACTCTTGCTCTAGGRAAATATAAAATCCGCCACCTTTTATTTTAAAAATTTAAATACTGAACTGAAAGTTATTTTTGTGATCACAGCATTCAACTAAAAGTACTTCTGCTTAAGCTACATATTTAAAAGTCTGATTTGTAGAGCAGCTTTTAAATAGACTGGAAAGCCAAGTTGATGAAAACACCCAGCTTTCGTTCCATGTAGGAGGCAAATTTATTCCAGTCAGCTCTCTCTGGGAAAGTGAAAACAACAAATGCCTACCTCTAAGGTGTTTTCCCTCTATTCATGTAAAATTGTATCTAATAGTTTTTTCTAAAAATTGCTTATGTGAGAAGTCTGTTCTAAAGATGCCTGGTTTTGGTACACTGTCTAAGCATGCATCATTTTCATTTTCTGCATCATGACACAAAAACCCAAGAAGAAATGCCTCAAGATAAACTCCCRAATATAAAGAACTCAAAAACACATGAACTAAAGCAAGAACTTTGCTTGCTTTGAAAGAGATCTGCCCAATATTTACCAGATAGCATCCTCTGCTATGGGTTCATTACAACTGTTAAGAGAGGTCAGTGAGAGAGTAACAGATGCATCACCATGTCATTTTAAACACAGGTAGGTTTGATCTCATCACCACCAACTAYAAAACTAACTCTGAGCTCAGTAAATAATAATTTACATTGCCCAAGAAGAACTTGAGTTACTGGCACAATGCTGCCTGGAGCTAAAGGATTTTCYGAGCTGCCACAAAGTGGCCTCACAGCACCAAGCCTGCTTGTGTACTCAGCATGACAAGTTGGTTCAAAGGTGAATGCTCAACTTCAGCGACACCTTCCCCATGCCAGGGCACATCTCATCACTGAATTACTTTATAACTGACTTGTGTACAGCACTGCACTATCCCCTCCTACCTGAAAGACCAATTTACAGTTAACCTRTAAAGTTAACCAGCTCTGCAGACCCCAGAAAATCACTGACACRAAGAAATACAAGCTAAGGAACAAACTCTTTAAGGCCTAAAAATTCAGGAATTCACACTGCATTCTTCCCAAGCCTGAAAGGAATTAAYAGCATCTCCTCCTATTTGCACCCACCTCTTTCAATAAAACTCACTGGAAATTCCTTTCTTTATTATATCTATTCTCACAATTTCAGGTGATTTTGGCTGATGAGTTCAGAACTTTTTGGGGCCAAGTTAAATTGACAAAGTGACAAATGCAATCCTTCTCAGAAATCTGGCTAAAAAAGAACCCTAAAGAATTATAACTACTTACCTTCTTTATAGTCTTCCTTTTTTGGGCCTGATTTTGGCTTTGGCAACTGTCTACATTAAGAAAGAGAAGAGAAGAAGGGAGAACAGAATTGTATTAGAAGTATTGTACAAAAGTATTGCATCACATTGCATTGCACATTGCCCCCTCAGCACTGGGGAACTTTAATCTGGCGCTCAATGTCATGCAAAGAAAAGCCTGTAGACTCCAGGGAAGATTTGGATCCCGAGTCTGCTGTGTACCATATGCATGCAGCTCTCTAAGGACAGATTATTTCCCAGCATGYTCATCTTGATGTCTCAACAGGGCAGGTAATACCTCAGTAACCAAAGTGAAGGAGAGATCTCAAAGGACCTAGGAGGAGATACATGCCTTTTGTAGAAGCAGAACACTTTTACTAAGAAGAGTGTTTCTAGTTCTAAGACACTGGCACATTAACACCATCACATTCCCTTGTGGGTTTTTAGCTGTACATTTATCATGATGTGACTCACTGTGCATTCTTTCACTTTTGCTTTTCATTCTATGACTTCAATAGAGATTGAATACCTAGAAATACAATACCTCGAAAAGTGCTGATTGACATTTTCACTTAAGATTTCCATGCTTTTGTCAAAGCTCGACTCTGAGCAGCGCTGYATGTTTTTTCTCATTGATCTTAAACAGTGTCCATTGAAACATTCAACATTGCCAGAGGAAAATTTCTAGGAAAAGAAGGAAGAATGTATTTATCTGAACCACCTATTGCCTCATTTGATCAAGTTGATTCAAGAGAGTTGCAACCAATGGCAGGGAAGTCTCAAACCACTTCTGCACCAAGAAGCAGCTCTGATGAGAAAACCACACCAGATTTCAAAGAAAAAACMCAAAATCTTTTATTTCAAAATTGGTTCAGTGACCCCAGTAACCAAAATCTCACCTATAACATGCAATTGTTCCACCCCTTTGGGAAGAGCCAAAAATTACACTACTCTGGCAGTTTGAGACAAAAAACAACAACCAAACAAACAAGCAAAACAATAGAGAGGAAAGCCCCTCTGCTTGCTTTGGATCAGCTGATGGACTGTGTCACTCCTCACCCCTGAAGGAACACCTTTAGGTGAGGTTTGTGCCTGCCAGCTGTCTTGGAACAGACCCGGGAATATTTACTTAGATCTACTGCTAACAGATCTCTGTCACTATTCCTTCCATAACAGCACATATTAACACTGTAGCTGGYGCATTTGCCACCAGCAATTCAGAATTTGCTTTCCTGTCACTTCAATTACCTGCACTGYTTGCGGATCTGGATCCTTTAAGTTCTACAGAACTCAGGCAGGCAGACAGTGTCCAATGGGCTATAATCAGAACTCAGGYCCAGCTGCACCCAGCTCTTCTGATCTCTGAGGAGCAGCTGGAACCCAAGCAGGTTCATTTTCTGCTAGATTTCTATATCTTTAATGCAACAGAAAAATTCCTAGTACTGGGCTTGAAATCTTTTTGGAAGAGCTTCTGTCTCTGTTCCATTTACAATGACATTCAGAGGGATATAAAAAGACTTCCTTCCAGAGGGTAGCATTTATCCACAGAAAACCAAAGTGAACACAGGAGACAGTTCTTCATGGATGTTGATCTTGTTCACATTGGCGTTTCTGCAAGGAGGATGCTATTGACTTTTACTGTGTGAGGAAAGCTGCAATGACCATGGGAAGCATTTGTTCCATTTACAACCCAAGAYCTCACTGCGAGTATGCCAAACTAAATCTCATACTAAGAAGGGCAGACACCAGACTGGATTATTCTACTTCTCACACTAACGTCACCAAGAGGTAACTCCACTGATTGATGGAGATGATGAGTGAAGAAGGACCACAAGGATGTCGAGAGGTCATGCAGGGAGAAAATTACAAGGGCTACAGCCCAAACAGAATTCAATCTGACTACTGCCATAAAAGATGACGCAAAACATCTCCATTCTTCACTTGAAGCACAGGGAAACATAGGACAATGGATGAGGAAAAGGCAGAAGTACTTTGCCTCAGTCTCCAAGAGTCAGACCAGCAGTCCTCACGGTACCCAGACAGGGACAGAGAGCAGAATGAAGCCCCCATAACCCAGGAGGAAACAKCCAGYGACCTGCTACACCACTTGGACACCCACACTGCTACAGGCCCCAAGGGGGTCCCACCCAAGGGTACAGAGGGAGCTGGCAGAGGGCTTGCAAACTCACTTTCACAGAACCATTAAGGTTCAAAAAGACCTCCAAGATCGAATTCAACCTTTGAATGAACATCACTTTGTGAACAAAACCACGGCACTAAGTGCCACATCCAGTTATTTCCTGAACACTTCCAGGGGTGGTGACTCCACACTTCCCTGTGCAGCCTGCTCCAAGACTTAACCACCCTTTTTGTGAAAAATGTCTTCCTGATGTCCAACCTGAACCTTCCCTGGTGCAGCCAGAGGCTACGTCCTCTTGTTACAGGTTACCTGAGAGAAGAGGATGATCACCTACAACCTCCTTTCAGGTAGTTGTTGAGGTTGATAAGGTCTTCCCTGAGTCTCCTTTTCTCCAGGTTAAACATCCCCAGCTCTCTCATCTGCTCCTCATATTCCTTATTTCTAGACCTTTCCCAGCTCTGTTGTCTTTCTCAGGACACATCCTAACACCTCAATGTCTTTCTTGTCACGAGAGGCCAGAACTAAACAYAGGATTCAAGGTGTGGCCTCACCATTGCTGAGCACAGCAATCACTGCCCTGGTCCTGCTGGGCCTATTGTTTCTGATACAGGTCAGAATGCCCAGACARAAAGGGAACTCTGGAGCACACTGCCCTCAAATACAGGCCACAAGAACACACTTGTTCAGCTTTGGGAATTATAATCCTATAACTAGGGTCATAGACCTGGAGATACACAGCTTCCAAAGGGATAGCAGCCACTTYGGATCTCACTGGGAGACTCACTCATGAAACTTACTGGGACTGGAAACCTGGAAGAGAATAAACCCAGCAGATGTTTGTTTACCTCAGATCTCCTGCTGTATGGTTCTTACTGTCTATGGATGAAATGAGCTGTATAACTAGAGATAAACCGTATGCTGATATCAGAAAAAAAAAAAAGCAAAAGCTGCCACCACCATGTCCTTGCACTTCAACAAGACAGGAAAGAGGCCTCAGGACTTGAACATGAAGCTAGCACCAGTTCTCATGATCTCTGTCAGATGGAGCACTTCTACTTTATCTCTACAGATAAAACCCCAGCATCCTACAAATGAGGTGATGACTTCACATTCAAAGCACAGGAAAAGTCTACAAAAAGGGGAAAAAAATCCAAAAAACAAACCCAAACCAAAGAACAACCTTGCAACCAGTTTCATAACAGTGATTCTGCTTTAGTTTCAGGAATAACTTTACATTTAGCTTCCTCATTCCTATTTTCCACACGGAGAACACATGCCAGCAGGATTATCTGCCTAATGCTGCACAGCCTTCCCTCCTGAGCAAAGGCTGAAGGAGCCCCCAACAACCATTTACAGTAGAGACTGCAAAAAAAAGCAGTGATCTTCAAGAGGATTCCATGACTCTTTGTAAGGGGGGTAAAAAACCCTACCACTACAAGGACTTTTCCCATTTTAGTTCAGTAGTCTTGAATATAATGGCACAAAATATAAAAATATAAAATTAATTCATATAACTGAGACCCCTGAAAGACTTCTGCTGGAAGGAAACAGAGTCATTGAGAAGCATCACTCCAAAGGAGGGCTCTCCTGGAGAGCAGACCACTTCTTCGTGGGATCTGGTCTGCCTTTATTTGTCACAGAAATGCAGGACAGCCTGCAGAGTAGAGCCTGACTTGGAAATAGCAGAGGAAAGTTTTAGTTTTTTGAAAGCTATATTAAAAACAATAGAAAGTGAAATGATTCACTTATTACAGCTGCAATGCTGAGATGCAGAAAGCACAGGCCACTTGATATCTATCCTTTACCATCGTGCAAGTTGTCCCTCTTCTATCAGGGCAGATCAAGATTCTAGAAAGCTCAAGTTACATTTTCACARGTTTAGGTTATGCACTTTAATTAAGTACAAATAAGCCCTGATTTCTAAACATTTTGTTTTTTAGAGCATGCAAAGATACACCTGACTAAGGAGTATTTAGCAGGCCCTTTGGGCCAACCAGAACGCCCTCCAAGGTCCCATCTATTTGGTGTCGCGGCGATTTTGATGCATTTCTGTCATCTACACAAAGAGCGCTCCATAAGCATTACTGCAACTAAAGCAAAGAGCTTTCTAAGATCTTCTCAAGGTAACTCTTTCAGATAAGGAACTGAACCAAAATAAACGGGGATGGGGAACGTCATACAACGCACTAAACCATGAGGCTATGCAGGTTTGTATTCCCAAAGGCCGGCTCTAAGCACTCTGCCACAGCCCCCGGACCAGGCCTTGTGCCGAGCCCCCTTTAGCCGGGGGCGGCCGGGAACGGAGGGCGGGCCGGCTGCTTCCTCACACACCCCCAACCGCAGCCGCCTGCCCCAAACACTCGGTTCTCCCCTCTCTTTCTCCTCCACGAAGCACTACTCGGTTCCATGACCGCTTTCTGCGCTCCTCCCAGCAGCTCCGGCCAGCCCCGGCTCCCCCCGCCGCCTCTCCGGGCCCGCAGCCCAGCGCTGCCCGCCAGGCCGTGCTCACCCCGCCCCCGCCCCCACCCCCACCCGCCACTCACGGCCTCCTCGGCTCTCCTGGCGCCCCTGGACACCGCGGCCCTGGCGGACCCGGAGCGCGTCCATACGCGGTGGCTTCTGAGCGCGGGGGCCTCCAGGGAAATGAACTCRGAGCTGGAGTCCAGGAGGTCGAAGGGGGGCCGCCGGCAGCGGCTGTCGCGGGCAGCCATGCGGGGCGGGCGGGCAGCGCTGCTCCGAAGGACCACCATGGCTAGGCGGACGCGGCCYCGCGCCTGCCGGTCGCGCGCGCCGCCCGGATCCCTCCGCCGCGCTCCCTCCCTCGCGCTCCGCTCGGCCCTGCGGCCGCTACTCCCGGCCTGCGCGCACTGCGGAAGGACACGCGGCGCACTGCGGTTCCGCGCGCCGCAGTCGTTTGGCGCCCAAAACTCGGAGCGCTGCGCCGGCGGCGCGGGGCGGGGCTGGCTCGCGGCCCCGCCCTGCCCCGCACGGCCCGAGGGGTCCCTGCGCCTCCCGCCGGCGCTCTGGCCGTACCSGCGGGAGCCCGCGCCCAGCCGGGATGGCCGCGGTGTCCTCGGGGGCGGTATAGCGGCTGCTCCTGCCGGGCCCAGCGCTTCCTACGCCGCCCTCAGCCCCGCTCAGACCGGCCATGGCGCGGCCCAAGGCTTCTTATGAGGCGGCGGTGCCGCCCCGCCCCGCCTGCACCTACACCAGCTGCTACTGGTAAGGGAGACGGGGTCTGGCGGGCCGGTGCCCCTCGCACCGCCGTGAGGCGCCGGGACAGCCGCGGCCACCGCGGGAATGGCGCGGCTGCGGGCTGGTCGCACTCCTGGGCTCGCTTCTCGGCTCGAAAAATGAAGTTGGAGGAAAACAAAATAAATAACCGATTTTGTGTTTTGCAGCGAAGAAAATGTTTGGAAGCTTTGTGACTACATCAGGAGTCAGGATCGGTATCCTTTAGAAGAATTTTACGCTGTTTTCATATCCAATGATAAAAGGATGGTGAGTCAATGGGATGTGATCAGAGACAGCTGTGGAAGGGCTCGGGCCTGCAGACCGCAGCCCAGTGTAGGTGAGAACGGTGCCAGTCCCGTGTTGGGGTGTGAGCCTTTAGCCCAGTCTGCRAGTGAGATTCAGTCCAAACCTGTCTGCTAGCTCACTTTGGCTCAGAGGTGTGCCAGCCACACCACGTGAGGTCTTTTAATTACACGCTGCGTTCAGGACGGTGGAATGAGGCATGGTGTCCCTGTGAGCTGTGGGAGTAATTCTGTATGTAATCTGTCAATTTAGGAGAGTAGTTATCTTTATAAAATCATAGAACCATTAAGGTTGGAGAAGACCTGTAAGACCATCAAGTCYAACTGTTAAGCTGACACCACTATATTCACCACTAAACCATATCCTCAAGTCTTTTGGATGTTTCCAGGGATAGTGATTACATCACACTTCTTTTTAATGTGGCCCAGAATAGTATCTCAAATTTCATCCTCCTGAGAGAGAAACTAGAAAAAACTTTCTTACTGCAGCACAGATGTAAGCTGAGGAAACTGATAAGTTAGCAAAAAACTAACCAGTTTACCTGAAATTAATCTCTATTAATCTGAAAGKTTTTATTCACTTCAGGTTCATTTATAACTTTCAGATTCCACTCTGGAAGCAGAAATCTGGACGTGGAAATGAGCCTGTTGTCTGGGTAAGGCATTCATTACTCTCAATAATTTTGAATGTGTGCCTCTGTAGTTGATAGCTGCAGGATCACACATGGGCATGTAAGAATCTGTTCCATTTGAACATAAAGGAACACTTTCTACTCTGAGGGTGATGGAACACTGGAGCAGGTTGCTCAGAGGGGTTGTGGAATCTCCATCCTTGGAGATTTTTAGAAGCTATCCAGGCACAGTCCTGGGCAGTTGGCTTTAGGAGAGTCTCATTGAGCAACAGGTTGGACCAGATGACCTTGTAAAGTCCCTTCCAACTTCACGCATTGCATAATTTTGCGTTAATATTTATAATTCTTTTACAACAGATTTATAAATAGCCTAAATCTGGTGCTCCTTTGCACCATCCCTCATAAATTAATAGTAGGACACTCAGTAAAACCTATAGGTGATGAGTCTTAATTATAGTAAGAATGCATAATAGATTTGTGAAAAGTATTATCTGGGTATTGAGGCTGACAGCTCTGTAGTGTTGTAGGTAGATGACTGTACTTGTAAGAAGTATATGGATGAGTATATTTATGTAGGCCTTCCAGATGACGGAAAAGTGTAAGTTATATGTGTATTCAGGCGTCAGCCGTTACAGTGACCCATAAGCAGTGGCTTTGAAGTGTCATTTGATCAGTTAATGTAGTTCAGTAAATGCTGATGCAGAATTCCTTGGTATCATTATAGGGTCCTTACAGTTATCTGGCGCAGAAGAAACTGTTTCTTGTGGCTGTTTCTGAAATTCTGCAGAGTAATCTGCAAACTTGTGAAGTTTTCTGATTTCTGAATCATTCACTTTCTTCGAAAATATTGGTAGCTTTACAGTACCAAAAAAAAAAGTTTGGTTTAAAAAGACATCCAAGTGCTACAGAGAAGATCTAAAAGGGAATAGCAGAGTCAGGAAAGGCCATGGCAGAATGTGGATTTCTCGTAAAAATTTGTGGATTCAAAAGTCTTTTAACTTTGACATTTCAATGGATCATAGGCTGTATAAAGCTTGTAAACTAATTTTTCTTATACTCTCTATTAGGTTTTTCTAAATATTGTTGAATACAATTGTATATGTATATTGGTCTGGTGAAGTAGATTGCCCAAATCTTTTTCATTCGAAATTCTTTGTGGTTTTAATATTGAAAGTGTCAAAAGGCAGTGCTCAACCCTTTTTGTTAGTGGATTCAATATAAATTTAAGTAATTTGTTAAGGGCTACCTTAAATTTAATTTTRGAAAACAGCAGTGCGCATACCTGACATATAATGTCAGTAATTGCAGTGTCCTCAAATCTCCACCTTTTTCTTACAAGGTAAGGAATAAAACTGCGCTGCATAACCCAAAAGTCTTGATAAAATAGTTGCCTTGAAAAAGTGTGATGTAGATATTTTTTCCCAGCTTCAAGAGCTGCTAGAGGAAATTGTCTCACTCCTGCAGTCCTCCTGATCTGAGCTGTTTGCTGGTTTTTCAGTGGTGTGCTGGTTTTTCAGGTGCTTCTGGCAGCTGAACACTCGACACTCAAATTCACAGACCGTGTTACTGCAACAGGTACAAAGTCTCTTATTAGAAGAGATCACTAGGTAAATTTAATGTTAACCTATCATTTTATCTTGTGAGTTTATTTATGACTGAGTCTAATAAAAAATGCTTAACCGAACAACTTTTGTTGTTTGGTGTGGAACATGAGAGAGATTTTCTGTTTTCTTAGGAGTAGTGTACACTTTAGTTTGCTGTCTTGGCTTAAATCAAAGGAGGCTGCAAAGAAATGGGGAGAATAGCAAGGTTTCTGGAAGAGCAGATGGGCGAGATAGACATTAGGAAATCTCTCTCCTGTTGCCAGAAATGTCACAGGCTTAATATTCAAGGACAGCAAGCAGGCTTTTAAAAATGGATATGAACTTATGCTTTTAGGAAGATCTCTTTTTCTTCCACTCTCTTTGCCAGTTTCTTATTAACTGCTGTTGAACTAATGGCAATTCCCCTTCTTCCCAGGACTACCATGTTATTCTACTTCATCTTTCCAGCGGGGAGCAGAACTTCATTTATGATCTTGACACAGTGTTGCCGTTTCCCTGTCCTTTTGATGTGTACAGTGTGGAGGCCTTCAGGTTGGATGACAGCCTTCGGCCAGAGTTTCACAGGTGATGACATGAAATATGAAGACTATGGATGTTATTTCATTAAATCAAAGTTGAAGTTCTCTTTGTGTATGCATAGTGCCAGAGGTTTCTTTACTATACTTCTGTAAAATAAATGCATTGTGTTGCTTTTCTAARGCTCTTTACTTTTGTCATCAAAAGCCCTTTTCTTTCCTTGTTTCATGTTAACAACTTGGCCCAAYGTTGCTGGTTTGTGTATTTAAAAACATTAGTGCTCCTTGATCAGAGGAAAGTGCTCTTATTCTGAGTGATTATTGCAGTATTGTGTACATGCATCTTTTAATACAATTTTGCATTTTGTTTTTAGAAAAATCAGAATGATTCGAGCAGATTTGTACTTGAAGACATTTGCTTCAGACAGATCTCACATGAAGGATGCAAATGGGAAATGGCAGAAACCTCCTCCTCCATATCCTTGCATTGAAACTGCAGGTGAGCTCCCAGAACTCCTTCCTGCTTAAGTGGTGAATGAATGAAGTAGTCCAGGATGCACATGGGAAATAAATAACTTCTATAACATTTATCCAGCCAGCTTATTACTTCACATGGTAAAAAATAGGGTTATGAAGCATTTGGTACTCTCTTTTTTGGACACATAGTCCAACATGCCTTCTGGCATTCMCTGGTGTCAAACATTAGTTACTGATATTCATAAACTGAACAGAGAGTGAGAGGTAAGTAATACTGTTACAGCAGGGAACTGAAGCAGACAGGCCAAATAACTTGCAGAGGGATCACAAAATTTTTCAGTGATTTCACACAGTGATTATACCACGCTCTAGCACACAGATCTCATTCTGGCAAAGTAGTGTTGGCAGGAGGAAATTTTCACTCTGCTCAGTGTGGTGGGTTTGCCTTCATGAAATGTTTGAGGTTTCTGTACCAGGTGAGTGGACCCCAGGATGTTCTAAGTCACTGGCAAGTTCTTCCCTAAGCCTTAAGCCTCGTGTAAGTGATTACCTCTCTCTGCCTGGCCCAGAGGCTGACTTGCTGTCCATTCTGTAGAGCTGCTTAAAGCAGTCTTATCACACAGCACTTCAGCTTATTCTAATCATCTGTTTTGCAAGCTGAGTAACATTTGCTGTGTGTGTTTGTTTGTACTCTCATTTTCTTCCAAGGAAACCATGGTGATGTTTTGCTTTGAAAGAGTCTGAAAGAGTTTTCATGTTACTGCTCTGCATGTTTGGTTTTGTTGATTTTTAATGATGCAGTACTGCTATGTGTTTGTTAGAGAAGGGAGGGTCAATGAAACATAGCTCTGTCTTTAGGTGCAAGTGGTTTGAAGGTGCTGGGAAATTAATTCTCAGTCTTTGCTTTGGCTTCTGAGGAAGCTTGGTGTTTCACATGAGAGTAGAAATGAATTATGGGAGTGAGCAGGAACACAGATGTAGTCTTTGTTATGAGGCTTTAGGTGTTTTCTCAACAATCCAGGTTATGAACCACCTTGAATTCTAACTCTTGGTTGTTATTTTTAGCAGAGTTTTATGCAAAGGTATTGTAGGGAGTGTAGGATTCCTGAACTACAGTGAATGGTTCTCTGTTAGCTGGAGCCTTGTAGGTGCTGAGAACTTTTTGTCTRTGGAAACCTTGTTGTTTTGATAGCTGAGAGCTAATGACAGTGTGAGGAATATAAATGAGGCCAGACCAGGGAAGCAAAAAATTCTATTCAAATCAAAAGATTAAAAAAACCCATTGCTTGTGGGTAGTAGGTTACATAATGACTCAGTTGCASATGTGTACATGTATCTCTAGCTGGAGTACCTGACTCCATAGCTGCAGACTCTGTAACTCTCCCCTTGCCTGTTGTGTCTGAGATTTACCTCACTGGTGAGCAGCAGCCACAGGCCTCAGGCAGCCTCCAGATTCTCAGTGATGCTGGTAGATAGTGAAGGATATGTAGCTCTTACTTCCTCTTATGCTTTCATTCTTTGCTCTATACCTTACCATGCTGAATGAAATGTCTCTAGGTCATCCAGTCCAGCATCTGCCCAGAACAGGTATTCCTCAGGGCTCTGTCCAGTCTGGTCTTGAACACCTCCAGAGATGGTGATTCCAYCACTTTCTGGACAGTGTTCCAATGTTTGACCACTGTCACGGTAAACAACCAATGAATAAAAAAATATCCTAGTATATAATCTGAATTTGAGATGTTCCAACTTGCATTTTTCATTTCTTGTCCTGTTGCCAGGCTCCTCCAAGAAGACTCTGGCTCCACTGTCTTGCCTCTGATCAGGTAGATGTAGGCAGTAGTAGTGTCTCCCCTTCATCTTCTCTTTTTAAGACTGAAGAGACCCAGTTCTCTGAGCCTCTCCTTGAATAAATGTTGTCCTGCACCAAACAACTTGATTTTCCTCTTCTGGGCCTACTCCAGTATGTCCATATTTTGGAGATTTTTTTTTTTTTGTGCTGAGCTCCAAATGGATGCAGCATTGCAGCAATGTGCTGATGTGCTCTGGTCTCCTGGTCAGTTGGCTGAAAGAAACTTGTTACCCTGCACCCACTGAAGGTGAAAAGTCATTCACTAGGGAGCTTCAAGGTCCAGGTCAGAACAGGACTAGATTGTCTCAGATCTAGGACGTCCAGTTCAAGTTTTGATTCATTTAGTACCATTTCCTCCAGCTTTACTCTTTGTCTTCCTTTTGTACTCACTGAGATACTTTGTAATGWTGTGTGCTTTAATGTGCGCAGTGCTGTGAGTCTGTGAGGAGTCTGGGTCCAACTGTARTGTCTCAGCACAGTTTTATCAGGCATAAAGCTGCCTTATTTTTAACTTGATGTGAAACTGGGTGGCAGACTTTCTGTTATCATAAAAGAGCCTGGGGTATTAATGTTCATGTCCATGCCAAATTCCATTGCAGATAACTTTTTTCTCCCTGCCGTTGCACTTTGATAGAACAGTCTGCCTTCCATGTTGATTTGTGTTTGCATAAGATTAAATTACTTACATATTTCATGTTATAGGAGACTGCAATATAATGGCTGACAGAACTGAYCCCATATTGTTTTAATACCAATTTATTTGTGAGGCACGTTTCTATCAGAGTAGGTTTGTTTTGGTTTTTGGATTTTTTCTCTTTCATTTAGAGTAGCCAAATTCCTAAGCTTTTGAGAAGATGCAAGGTTTTTATATTCCTTCTGTTTCCTATATGTCTTCTTTGATGTTTGTGGCAGTTTGACCCTGCTAGGTGCCCACCAAGGTTGCTCAGTCACTCTCACCCACAGCTGTACAGAGGAGAGAAAATGCAGTGAAAACTTGTGARTTGTGATAAGGATGGGGAGAGATCACTCAYRTATTASTGTCATGGGCAAAACAGACTCGACTTAGGGAAATTAGTTCAATTTATTACCAATCAAAATCAGAGCAGGATAATGAGGAGCAAAACAAATCCTAAAAACACCTTTCCTCCACTCCTCCCTCTTTACCAGTTTTGGCTTTATTCCCAATTCTCTACCTCCTCCCCCCCACCAGTGGGGAATGGGCGTCGCAGTCATCACAGGGTTGTTTCTGCCACTGCTGCTCAGGGASWGGAGTCCTTCCCTTGCTCCRGTGTGGGGTTCTCTCATGCAGTTCTTCATGAACTTCTCCAATGTGAGTCCATCCCATGGGCTGCAGATCTTCATGAACYGCTCCAGTGTGGCTCCCTTTCCACAGGATGCAGGCTGTTCCTGCATGGATCCTCCATGGGGTCACAAGTCCTGCCGCCAAACCTGCCCAGCCTSGGCTCCTCTCTCCATAGGTCTGCAGGTCCCTGCCAGCAGCCTGCTCCAGATGGGCTTCCCACAGGGGTCACAGCCTCCTTTCAGGCATCCACCTGCTCCAGCCTGAGGCTTCTCCATGGGCTGCAGGGGCACATCTGCCTCACCATCATCTTCACCACTGCAGGGGAATACCTGCTCTGGTGCCTGGAGYGCCTCCTGCCCCCCTTATCCTTCACTGACCTTGGTGTCTGCAGAGTTGTTTCTCCCACAAATTCTCACTCCTCTCTAGCCACAATTACTTCTGTGCAATAGCTTTTTAAAAATTTCTTAAAGGAAGAGGTTCTACAACAATCACTGATGGGTTCAGCATTTGCCAGAGGTGGGTCCATCCTGGAGCTGGCTGGCACTGGCTCTAGAGGAGCCACCCCTACAGCCCTCCCCTGCTACCAAAACCTCTTGGAATTGAATTGAGCAATCTTGATCATTAACAAATTAAGCATTTTTCTCCTACTAGTAACTCAAATGGAATAAATCTTAAACTGTRTTTGTCCTGTTCGTGGGGTTGCAAAATAAATCATCAAAAATRAGCTTACATGGAGTCATAAATTCCAGTCTATGCCTAAAAAAATTGAAGCTGGCACAAGGCGATTTTWAAAAGCATTTTTCTAAAAGACAAACAACTCCAGTCCAACCAATAAAACAACAATTAAAAAAACCCCAAACTCTCTCAGACTCCTCAGTATCTCAGAACTCACATGCTAGGCATTTGCTTCTTGGATCTGGCTCTGCTCTAGCTGTTTCCCAGAGTTAGGCCTCTGTGTCTTTTACTGGCATTGCTCTGGCCTCTGTTCTTCTCTGCTGCCATGGATTGCAGGAGGGGCTGGCCAGCCTAACTGGCTGCACAGTGCTTTCTCACCCTGTCGTCAAAGCTGCTCTGCTGGAATAAACATACCTGAGCTGCAGAGCAATCCCCTGGTCCACCTGTCTGCCAGTGACCTCCTGTTGAAAGAAACAGGGTATTTTGTTAAAATAATAAAAAATGAGATTTGGTGAACAGATTCATTATTCTAGAGCTGATGAGCCCAACCTTTGGTTTTCTTTTAAATCTTCTTTCCACAAATTAATGATGTCTGATTCTGTTTAGTTTATGACTTAAGATGAGATCAGCCCTCCTTACTGTAAACCYGTGTAAAATGCAGCTTGCACAGTGCATTTCAAAATTACTCCAAACAGATGGTTGTGTGGCTTATGTGCAAGTGTTAGCAGCAGCTCTAACACTGAAAAGCACTGGTTTGAATTTCATTTATCCCAAGGTGTTCAGTAACACACTTGCTGGATTGATTTGTAAAAGCTTTTTGTTCTTTTTATTATTAATAAAATCCCTGGTAGTCAATAATGATGGGGTTTTACTTGTTTTCTGGGTTTTTTTTATTATTTTGAAGTGCATGAATAGGACAGCTGAGAAATTCTGGAGACACTGTGTATCAAACATATACATCACAGGAAATCTCTCAGACAGAGACCCAGCAGATGTCTGCACTTGCTTTCTGTATCTCCTGTCGGAAGTGGCAGCAGGATCCTAGTGAAAGTGAAAAGGCACTGATAGGCATACAAGCAGCTCCTATGCACTTCATGGGAACCTTCTGCTGCTCTCATTAGAGAATAAAACTCCAGTCTGTAAAGTTAGGTCCTTACTTCATAAGCTTTTGTGGAAGTAAYGAATCAAGTCAGATAGATACAATAAAGACATAACTAAGAAGCATTTAAATTGCCAGAGTGGCTTGTTGAAGTTACACCACTTTCTGCAAAATATAATTTAAAGTGGTGAGCTGTGTTTTACGTTGAGATCAGCCAGGATGGTTTGCACAGTCAGTTTTATCTTAGGGGTGGAGACAGCAACCCCCCAGCTGAGAGTGGGAAGAGTCCTTCTGACTTATCTCCTTGCTCAGATGAGGGAGGAGGATCTGAAGAGAGCTGTAAACACCTCCACGAGTCTGTGAAGGGTCCAACTTTCTTTTAGTTGCCCCCAAGGTTTTAGGCATTAGCAGAACTGATCTTGGAGGCTTTGTTCCAGACTTCCTGCTTCCAGCAGCCCTTGGGCAGCTGTTGTTACACATAGTTAGTCCGAGGTCTGTGAGCCAAGCTGAGGTTTGGCTTAAACACTGCTTTCTAACTACTGTTGGCAGAAGTCACAAGTATCGTGGCTAACAATACCTGAGATAGTGAATGGCTTTTTATTTCATCCCTGCTTGGGGTAAAAGTGGCAGGCTTGATTTAAACAAAATTAAAGTTATGCAGGAATCCCAGAACAGGCCAGATAGGTCTCATTTGTGGGGGATGTGTGTAACAGAGTCTGGTCAAAGAGGAAGATGAGCTGTAGGCATTGCACAAATGCAAGCTAGTATAACAGTCACAGCACCTGAAGAGGACTGCAAGGGTAATGTAAATCTTAAAATAAAATAATTCTGCTGCTAGTGGTCTTGTGAAAATGTAGGATACAAAAGCTCCGTGCTTTTGTGGAGAGATCATCTTGGTTTGCCAGCTGTAGCATCCAGGTATACTTTTTAAAATTCTGATGGTTGTCTCTCTGCTTCGGGAAGAGGACTTTGTGGTATTCTCATGCATTTTTGCCGAGCTGTTTCCTGACGCTGTAAGTTCTAACTGCACGCACGGCGTTCGGATAGAGCCCACGAGCAAAGAGCAGCATGGAGGGGCTGTTATTACACGGATAAAACGGGAGAGGTCTCACTAAGGTTTTCCCTACAGATACSTCCCATGCTGCTCCAGTGCCATCTACCGACAGGTTCTTAGGCCATCGCTCTTCATAGGAATGGACTTGTTTGCTTTGGTAAAACAATCTGCCACAATCCTTCCGAAGTTAGAGAAGATTTCATTTCCTGCAGGCATTGTGGCAGCAACTTCCAAGTTGCAAACAGCAGCTGTGTTTGTAACTACTGGAACAATCTCCTTTGGGCTGCTTTCCCATTCACAGAACAGTTTTATGAATTATTTTAGTATGCTCAATGCACATAAAGCAGAGAATTATTTATTTATTTAATCTTAACGTATATGAAGAATCACATTAATTTTGAAAAAGCATCTGGGAGGAAAAGAGCAGTTTGAAACTGGAAAACAGATTTACAGTGGGTAACAGATTTAACAGTGGGTAACAGCTCCAGCAAGCAAGAGCTGTTACCCACTACTAATTTGTTCTTGAGCTATGACAGCAAATTGCTGAACTTGTGCTATTTTAAATTCCCACATAGGCAGAAATGATCCCTGTTCTGCCAGACTCACTTCAGCAGTAGGAGCATGCTTGGCTGGACATAAGGAATTTCTGTATACAGTGTTCAAACAGGTTAACAAGAAAGGATTTAGGGGCCATAGCTCAGAAAGGGTGAGAGTTGGGATTAGGCAAATCACAAAGCTGTTCTGTAGTGTAGATGTGGTGCAAACAGAGGCCTTCAGGGGCTGGATTATGCCTGGCACTCCTGGGTCTGGGGTTCCTGAATATCATCTTCCTTACCTTGCTTACACTGTCCATAATGGTAAGCCTAGTTACACAAGCATTTTGCAGCTGAAGCAAATTCTATCCTTTGGATTTTATAATCTATTCATTAGAGCCTCCTCTTGTTTGATTCTTAATCCTTAAATGCACACATGAATCATCCTTGGGAAAGTAAATACTTAATACAGTGGGAGAGCTGTTAACAGTAAATCTGTAAAGTAAAACAGTAACAGTGGCTTTACCACTCTGTTCCTTAAAGTMATTCTCAGCCAGTTTTCTTTAATGGTCATTTTAAAAGATTATTTGTGCACAATAATTGTTTGTAAGAAGTCAAAACAAGAAGCCCACAGATGTTTGTCATCAGAGSTGAACCTCTGATCAGCATGATTCTGAGTCAGCAAAGCTTGTACCAGGCCAGCTCTGGAAAAAGGATGTATAAGGCACCTAAACCCAAAACTGCACACCAGCACTTTTCCAGTGATCTCTCTGGGATCCACGAATGGGACAGAATGGTTTCCACCCCTCCTGCAGGGAACAGAGCAGATTAAATGCTGGCAAAGAGCAGTCATGGTTACTTTTCTCTTGAAAATGTGCCAGTTAAACTTTTCCCCCTGACTTAATTCTGTCATTCAGGATTCACAAGAAATAAGTATTTGCCCCCAGCCTAGTTTGTGCTCCTCTTCACCTGAGCATCCCTCTAGGCTGGAGACTGGGTTAGGTCGCACGTCTCCTCCCCTCTGCACATTCTGGCCCTGCAGTGGGCCCATGTTCAGCAAGGAAAAAGTTCAGGGCTAGAGGGAAAACAAATAGTGTAMTCTGGAGAGTAACAAACTGCAGGTTTGCCAAGGGGCCAATCACTTCTGAGAGACAATGAGCAACTTGCAGTTCTAATTGCTGCTGTGAGCCCATTCCTCTGTGCTCAGTGCAAAAGGTGACTCCATTGACTTTGGTTCAGAACTTAAATGGATGAATAATATCTCCCCTGCTTTCGAGTCAACCCATTTGTGTGAATGCAGGAAGGCTGCATTGCACTTCCCTGTGTTGGTTGTTGTTTGCACTCCAGTTCTCTGAGACTACTCAACCCTTCTAGGCTGCTGCTATAGGGAAAAATCTTACCCACACATGCTAGTTTCTAGTGCTGGATGCTTACTGATCCTGTAATGTGATTATTGCCTTGGGCAGAGAGGGGAATGGGGGCAAAAGCAATGTTTCAGAGATTGGAAATAGATGTTTCTGTACCACCATACAATTTGCAGAATCCTGCTGGAGTGAACAGAACTGTAGAAGGGGGGTTTGGAACTGCTCCTTGTTTTCTTGAAAGATGTATGCCTGTGCTACAGAACCTGCATCTGGAACTCAAATATTTCCATTTTCTGGTCCTTTTTTAGATTCCAAGATGAACTTGGATGATTTCATCAGTATGAATCCTGAAGTGGGATGGGGCTCAGTGTTCTCCCTTTCAGACTTTGTGCATCGATTCRGCAGTCAGACTGATTACAGCTATTCCTTGGAAGGACAGTAAAGTGAACAAAGTTCCTCTGGTTCTGAGGGGATGGGGTTTATTTTGCTGCTCTTACATTGTATTTATGGTTTACAATTCTGTACATGCAATAGGCATTTGGAAAAATAGAACACCCAGACAGAAGCATCATGAACTGAATAAAAACCTTTATTTTAATTATGTAAGAATGCACTTGGTTTTTAATGTCAAATCAAAGGCAGACATGCCCCCATAAACATATTGCTTTTCCAGCTATGGTGCCGAAACTGAAAAGAGCTGCAAAAAAATCTTTTGGAAGAGTATGTGCATAAAATACAGAATATTGTAGCCTAAATTGCTACATGCTGTCACATTTTAAAAGTGAGATATGGTTTTCTTCATGTTGTGATTGCTGTCAATTATATGTAAACAGACAGTGCATCTCAGTTTCCTTATGAGCTTTACTGATTAGTCCTTGTTTAGCAGAAGTGTAAAGGGAAAATTGATTTAGTAATTCAGTTGTGAACTCCCATGCGCTATGTAAAACCAGGTAAGTATCCAGGTTTCTGTGCTTTACTAGGGGAGAATTAAATCCTGCCATTTCAGTGAAATGTTCTAGTGCTGACAGTTCCTGGAAGATGCAGTTGCTATTTTTGCTTGTCATGCTGGCTGTGCATTCTCACCTGCTCCCATCTTCTTGCACTTGGTGTTTGTTTGGCCTTGTGGTAATTCAGGGTAATTCTGACAGAAAGARGGAAGTTTTGTGGAGATTTTTTTTTCTGCTTCTTGGTTCCTTGAGCTGGCCTCCCTTGAGGTCAGACAGCTGCTCCTGCTGGTGTAAGGAAATCAGCAGGGCCATATGGCTGGGGGGAAGGGAGTGAGAAGGCCTCCCTGTTCAGGGTTGTYTGCTGCTGAATATCCTCAGAGGTGATACCAAGCTGCATCCCTGCAGGCATCCCAGGAAAGCCATCGTGCTGACTGAGGGTTTGGAGCAGTCTCACACTTCTTAGAAGAGTGCCCTAAACATGGAATTGCAGAAACAGGCTAAAATGAGGTCTTTAATTCTCAGCTTTGGTCCTGTTCTACTTTATACCCTAGCACATCATAGACTCACAGACCAGTAGAGGAACACGGGTTAGAAGGGTCAGGCAGTCCCTGGTCCAATCTCCTGTTCAAATCAGCTCAGACCAGGCTGCTCAGGGCTTTAGCCAATCAGGCCTTGGAAACCTACTGGGATTGAGACTACATTTGTGATATATTTAATTCCTGTGAAGAAAAACACAGTAAAGATTTTAAGTATTAAGAGGTCATTTTATTTTTAAGTAAAGAAAAATATCAAAACTTGTAAGAATCTTGTATATGTTACCTAGGTTTATTGTTACATACATAGTGTATTACTGTATCTCTCATCAGTTCTAGAGAATTTACTCAGCATATTAACAGCAGAGACAGCCAGTTGAACAACTGTGGGATTGATTCACTTCATCCAGACATCTCTGTCCGTATCATAAGGGCTGCTGAATACAGGAGCTTCAACTTTGTATTGCCAGATGCAGCACAGTTGGTTGCCTGTGCAGACAGGCTGCTACAACACATATTCCTTGAGGGCCAGCATGGACTAGTTAGGAGGCCAGTTGTTGGGACACTCCCCTCTGGAGTGGGACAGTTCATCTGCAGTTTCTGTCACTCTGAATCAGCATCACCAGAAGAAACTGAGATGAAACTTGGGATTCCTGATAAACTGGTGCATGAACCCTCCTGAGAGGGGTCAGCTGGATTTAACCAGATACTCCTGTGTAAAAGGTTTGGATGAAATGGCAGCAGTTGATGCTGATGTAGCAGGCACACTGGGGCAATGCAGATGTTGGTACTGACTGGTTCTGAGTGATGTTCAGGCTGGTTGTGGCAGTGCAGAGCAGCAGCAGTTTGTTCAGCTCCCTGGAGCTGCCAGTGCACTGGGTTACACACAGCAGAGGTGGGAATGCCCAGATCCTCATTTCAGATGAACGGGTTGTGTTAAGCACTTCTTACCCTTCAAATGGTTGAGTCTCATAGGCACAGAGTTGTTGTGCATTGCTCAACAGGCCCTTTAAGTTGTTACAGAACATGAGGTTCTCATCCCTCCCTACTTGAGTATGTCATTTGATTTAACCTCAGCTGGCTTCCGGTGCATGAAATCTGTGACACACTCCCTTTAGTGGGGGTCAAGACACAAGAGCCTGCCTGGTTTAATCTAGTTTCAGCATAAAGGCTGTAAAGAGGARCAGTCACAATCATTATTCAGACTATGCAAGGTAAAAAAAAAAACAAACCAGCATGCAGAGTTAGTCCTTTTTCKCTGTAATCATTCTGAACAGGTGCTTAATTTTACATGTAGCAGGCTGGGTGTGTGTGATTATAGCTTTTCTATAATTAACCACCTTTGTGTGGCTCTTGTAAAAAGTTGTCATTCCAGAGGGATCAGTAGAAGCCAGAGAATTATTTAATTCAGTGCTGAGGATGGTGATAGTGTGGTGCTGTCTCTCTAGCCCATCAAGTCTGAGGGCATTTCATCACCTTYCAGGTGGGCATGATATCAGAAGGGAAGAATTCAGGAATATATCGAGTGCTCATTTAGGGCCCAAAATACAAAGACTCACTTCWCTGTAATTATCAGAAACCAGCTCTTTTCTGGTGCTGATTAGTCCTAGTGTCCCATCAGAGGGACTAAGTGACTTCCCTCCCCTCTTTGGTCCTTTCTTCAGGTAACCCTAGTCATGACTATTTTGTGGAACTTSCTGTGTTTAACCTCTGCTGTCAACCCATATTTGATGCATGAGGTGGCCCCACCAGTGTGGTTTCCCCACTGAAAACCACAGTAAGTTGCAGACAGAAAAGCAAAGTTTGCTGAGAGCCACTTTGCCACGTACTGCCACTTTGCAGAAGTCCGAGCAAAKACCTTCCACTGTAAATCTGATGGCAAGAAGGCAACTTCATTGCCAGACATCACTAATGTCAGTTCTTTGACCAGTGATGTATTTAAACACCTAAGATTCAAACAAGTTCACACCACAGTGATAGGTTCACGTGTGGGGTACATGGTATGGCAGAGCACAGCTGCTGCTCCTYGGGTGCAGCTCCAGGCTGGCCAGTGCAGCCACTCAGCTGAGGTGGTGCTGAGGGAGAGCCTCACTCCTTGATGCAGGGCAACTGGGCTCATGCCACTGAGAGATAGGGAATAACAGGAAAGCATTGATGGCTGATTGTCTGG
The DNA here is from genome assembly GCA_014549065.1 of Cardinalis cardinalis. Classification (NCBI taxonomy): domain Eukaryota; kingdom Metazoa; phylum Chordata; class Aves; order Passeriformes; family Cardinalidae; genus Cardinalis; species Cardinalis cardinalis. The sequence goes on along the minus strand of JACDOX010000058.1, from coordinate 1,162,935 downwards.
GGTGCACTGGCACAGCAGGACCAGCCTGTGCTCACTTGCACTCCATGCTATCCATAACCCTTGAGACTCTGGATCTTTACTGTGTCAGATGCTTTCCCACTGTGACCAGGACAAAGATGTGCTGCTTATGCACTTTCAGTACAGTGATATCCTAGTGCATCTTAGCTTCCCATTCCCTTTCAGCCTTCTTTACCTTGTCCTTTTCCATAGTGATGTCTTATTTTTGTCCAGTTATTACAGTTTTTATGAGCTTAGAGCCCCTAAGTGGTGGCTTTTTGGACTAGGTGATCCTTGAATAAGGCATTGAAGAAAGTAAGGAGAAACCCTCCTGCTCTCAGGTCAGTTACTCACAATCCCATGGTCTCCTGACTTCTGTATTCTGTTGATCACTGGAAATTCTCCAAGCCTTTTATTTCTAGACATCAAAGGGTGAGACTCTGATAGCCCTATACTGGGGGCATGTCCCATCTCCCGTGTSGTTCCTCCCATCTCCAGCAGACTATTGCAGCAGCACAAGATGGAACACCCACATCTCTCCTGCCTTTTTCTCTTCTTTGTTGCTGCTTTTTACCTAAGAATATAGTTTATTTGATAAATAACCTCTTTTATTCAGCTGTTTGTGGCTTTAGAAAAATAGACACTTTTTTCTGGCACGCATTTGTTTGGTCAGTGCATTTTTGCAAACTTGTATGTGACCAGGTCTGTCTTGAGAAAATCCCATTTCTTGGTTGGCCAGCAGAGAGAGCAGTCAGCATTCAGTGGAAGTGCAGGTTGGGACACGGACAGAGGTGGTCCCCTGCACACTCAGCCCTGCCAGTAGCTGTTACAGTTAGAATTGAGTCACTCTGACAGCATTGCAGAGGTGATTTGTACTCTGCAAGGTTGTGGCTGAAGGCTGAGGTATTGCCCTCGACTGCCTGAGCCTGTCATGGCAGTGCAAGCCCATCCTGCACACCAGGGGCTATATGGCAGCATTGTCACACCACGTGCCAGTTTGGGGGACCTGGTCAGCAGATCCCCCAAATGTCTCTTTTCACAGTTCCTATCAAAATGGGGCTGTGACACCTTAGGGTGTCAGACCAGTTGGTTTGCTATCAGTTTATATTTAGATACCTGGGGATGCTGCAATCTGATCTGGGCTATTCAGGAAGCAAAGGGTCAATAGGGTGCATTTGTATGAATCAAATTCCAGGATAAAAGCCTTGGTCAGGGCATTTTGACATGTGTGGCCTCCTCATACTCTCATTGTCCAGCCAGAGCCTCATGCATGCTCTGAAGCACCATTGCTCTCCAAGCTTCTACTGTAAAATGGCCATCCTCTAGTTGGTTGGATTTTCCTTGTTAGGATTACTTGTATCCAAATTTTCTCATTTTTCACATTTCTTTCCCCTACCTTTTTAGGAAACAAGGGTTATAGACTAAGTGACTTGAGAAAACTGTACCAGGGAGTAAGAATGAGGCGTGAAAATACCACCATGTCCCTTCAGTAGTCCCAGTTACCTTGCACTGGGTGTCTTGCAGAACCAYTACTGAGACACTGTCCCTGACCCAGGTGGTGGCTGTCCCCCACACCTGGCATGAGCCACACTGCTGGAGAGGAGGACCTGCAGAGCTTCACTTCACGTGTCACCCMGCAGAGCAGATGGCTCCAGCTTTGGTGGGCTTGCCCTCCTATGACACTTTGGATTCTCAGGGTTGGACAATCTCATCTCCTCTCGAGGTGAAACCTGCCCAGACATCTGTCTCTCTTCAGGTAATTACCTTCTCAGAAATTTGAGGGAGAGAATGCTGGTGATTTTCTTCTGGCTTCCTCCTTATGCAGGACTTGGCCCAGTTGAGGCCAAGGTTAATGGATCACACCCGAGGAAGGAGTGTCTGGAGACATCTGCCCAGGTTTGTGCACACTTCCCTGTGGAGCTCACCTCTTTTCCTTTATGATCACGGAGTCAGAAGTGAAGCACTCTATACAAATGCAGCCTTTCAGCAAGTTAAAGGCAGCTGCAGTAGTGGTTCTGGAAAATCTCTTCAGTTTGACCTAAGATAAACACGGTTGTTTAAGTATCCTCAGTGTTTCCTTATACTTACAGTAGGAAATACCTTGGATACTGAGGGCAGCTAAAACAAATCTTACTCAGTTGTCTAAGGCCTCTGGCAAGTCCCTGAGTTTCTCAGCGAGCTAAGCCACTWCCTAGGCATAAGGTGTACCAAGCTTCATTTTATAGTCATAAAAATAAGCATTAAGGAYCTGGGGCTGTGAACTGCCACTCACAATGTCCAGCTGGAGTGACATTATTCACCTGATACTTGCGACATGTCTGCTTCCTGCTCTGGAAGATGAGCAGGATGTTTCCAGTGAGCTGGATTCCTGACATTATATTACTTAAAAGCAGGAAATGCTCATTTTGCTTGGTTCAGCATCATACCAGCCTTCCCATGCAAGGCTATATCTGGAACCCAAACACTGCAATAAGGCAGGAATCATTATATGTTATTTTTTTTCAAACAGCCTACACAGTAAGAAGATGGTAGTTATCTCAGCCTTCCCTTCTTTTTAGTATGCAATTGTGGTGGCGTGCTTCCCCCTGTCTCAGCCTGGCTGCTGAAATGGCAGCACACCAGCTACACGCTTGGAGCCATCCCGAGAAAATGTTCTGCTGTGGCTTTTAACCATTTAGCTGTAAARCTCCTGCTGCTTCCACCATTCTAACTGCTGGGGTGAAGCAAGGCTTGCCAGTCCTTGTTTACAGCAAGTGTAATCAGTTCCACTATTTATACTGTACTCATCACAGAGCACTTTGCTGTATGAAATGGTCACAGTTATATTTATACCAGTACAAAAACAAAGTCATCACAAATCGAGGTGGCGACATTCAGAGTAATTTTTCCTTGCTATGTGACAGTGTTTCTTCGGCAATTCAAACTTCTTTCAGGCAGAAAATAGGGGGAAGATACAGCCCACTGTAAGTCAGGAGCCCACCAGTATTTATCTGCACTTGTGTTTTTGTCTTGCATGAAGGAAATGCAACTATTTAGTCAAGTAACCTCTATCAGTTGCTACCTCAGTACAAATATGCAGGGCTGCCAGCAAACTCCATGGAGTTGCCTAAGCACAGCTAAAAGCAGAGTTCAATCTGCTTTGCCAGAAGTACTAAAAATACCTTTTAATATGCTACGGTCTGTGTCTGCCTGTACAGAACAATAAGGAGTTGTTTTCAAATGCATTGTCCATGGAGTCCCCATAAAGTAAACAGAGATCGATACGCTCCGTCCTGAGATGCAAAATAACCAGTGCTGTGGGGCCCAGCTGCTCTCCTTGCTGGTGCCACCAGCAGGGTGCTCCCCCTGCCTTGCTCCCAGCAGGAGGCTGAGATTTGCAGTGCCCTGCCTGCCATATTTGTCAGAGATCCTTTGCAGGGTAGATTGTTTACTTAATRTCATTCTCATTTGACTTATTTGATAATTATTAAATAAAACACCCCAGGTTAGGTGCTTTTGAGATCTGAAAGACTAAGTGAGGGACTTTGTTGCCAGTAAAGACCCACTCACATTCCCAGCATCTCCTGCTTGCCAGCCTTTCCATGCTCTCATGGTGCATGGAGGTCAGATCCRTGCACAGAGGCAAAGCTGCAGCCTCCTCTGAGCTGGTGCTGTGTGAGCRGGGGCACCTTTCTAAGGCACAGAGCCTGATGAAACCTTTCTGCCAATGTTCTCTGTGGCCCTACTGCCTTGAAATGCTGTGGCCAGCCCGGGCTGTGGAATGGCTCAGCCAGGTCCTGGCCACATGGGTGCAGGTCCCAGCCCTTGGCAGGGACCATGGGGTCCCCTCTGCTCACTGCCTGCAGGGGCAATGCAGACAGTGGAGGTTGCAGGACATTACCACCCCACTCATGATCACAGAATCATAGAATGGTTTGGGTTGGAAGGGACCTTAAATCATCTAATTCCAATCCCCCTGCTGTGGGAGAGACACATTCCAGACCCCCATCCAACCTGGCAAGGATGRTTGCTGGGCTTACAGACATCTTCAGAAGTGGGGATATTTGTGGTCATTCAAAAAGTAAATGCCCTGGCTTAGCACATGGAGTCCAAAAAATCACACGTGGAGACTGCCCAGTGCTGAGGAGCTCTGAAGCCTGACATGTGACAGAAGTACTCGTGCGGGGTCCAAAAGAGGTGTCACCAATTTCACTTGGTCTCCTCTGAGCTGGCACTGTGTCTCACAGTAAGGTCACCTGCCTGGCCTGCACGGTGGAAGAGAGCCTGCTCCCAAACACTGTTGGAACTGCTCCTTGCTGCTGCTTAATGCCACTGAGAGAGTGATCCATGGAGCTCCAGGGCTATGGCCATTGGCACATGGCTGGATTAGCAAATGGAAGCTTTGTTTTGAGTTTTCTGTAATAAAATACCATGCTGCTGGGGCACACAGGCTAGCTAGGGTTTCACTGCCCACTTAAGAAAATGAGGGCAAAGGGTGATTAAATATTAAGTGGGATGCAAGATCTCAGTGCATGCAGTTCATGTGGTAACCTGAGGATGGGCTGAGGTAAATGTGCCTTCCTAGATGCCTGAGAGGGTACTGCAGCAACCCATCCTGGTCAGCAAGAGGAGCTTTGGGGTTTGTCCATCAGTCTCCAGGGTCAGGAGACCTCAGGGGTGACAGGTGTGGCCATGGAGAGACACCAAAATGAGGATCCTTGGAATACCTGTATCCTCTTCTATTTAGCTTTCCACCTCTTCTGTAAATCAAACACCATTTCTGGCAGCAGTAGACTGTTAAGCAGGTTACACTGACATCAAGCAGAAGATTCTAGCGAAAAAAACAGAAGAGAAATTAGTGATCAATGCAGAAACTCCCTCCCACCCCTCACCCCAGGATGAGCTATGTCCTAAAGCCTCTCCTTCAAAAAAAGCTGCTGCTGACAAGAAAGTTATTGACCTTCCTTACCCTGTAGAGCAAGACTTCTGAAGGGCACCTTTTACTCTGTGTGTCCATCTGCATGCACGTGCCCCTGGGCCTCCCCAGGCACACAGAGGTACAGACAGTTCCTTCCACAGCAGCTCATTTGGCAGTGGGTGCTGACTCCTGAGCTTACTTTGGCATTAGCAGTGGGCAACATTGAATTATTTCCTCACCACTCCCCTTAGCAGCTGGCTCTTCCTGGGGAGGATCCACACCTTGGCTGCTCCTGCCTGGTCAGGTGCAAGTGCTGCAAGRTCTCCTGCTCCACTCCCTCCCTCCCTGGCACAAGCCCGGGCAAGTAAATCTGGATAAATGGAAGCTGTTTCCTTGCTGAGACCCTTAGGCCAACATTCTACAGCTCTTCTAGTGAGTTTAACTTCCATAATCCCCCTTACCCCACACCCCCTTTGAAACACTTAAAGATGTTTTTTTCTGATATAATTGTGCTTTCTKTGCCAAAGCTTGGTTCCTCTATGAAGACAAACTGGCAGTGGAAACATTGACAGCTATACAGGGAAATATTGTATTGCTTAAAGAACTTTATTTAGATTGCTCCATTGCAGGGACAGTTGTTTGTTGGTTGGGTTGGTATTTTTTTTTCCACTTTGGACGATGCTGAAGACGCCATAAAATTAACTACACTATTATTCCAGTGATTTGTACACAGCACGCTCATGTGCCTTCAAAATTAAAAGGAATCATGATAAAACTAAGCAAATAAATAGTCTGGAGAGGACTAATCCCTTCCCTCCATGCTCTCAGCAGCCACCAAAGGCAGCGGGATCCCAGGAGGGCAGGAATGGCAGAGCCCAGGCTGAGCGGCGCTGAGGATCCTTGGGAAGGCTTTGTTACTCTGCTGTAGGGATATTCATGTTCCTGGCCAGCTGACAGCACGTCAGAGAACGTAAACATCTGGCTCCAGCAGAGCCATGGACGAGGGAGGCAAAGCTGTGCACACGATGAGAAGGGTCCCTGCGGCAGCTCCGGCTGCTCACGGAGGAGCGGGCATGGACAGGGGCACAGGGAGATGCCATCGGGAAGGGACAGTGATCCTGCAGTGGCAGGGGCACAGGGAGATGCCATCGGGGAGGCACAGTGCTCCTGCAGCAGAGAGGGCACGGGCAGGGGCACAGGGAGATGCCATCCAGGAGGGACAGCGCTCCTGCAGCGGAGAGGGCACAGGAAGGGGCACAGGGAGATGCCATCGGGGAGGCACAGTGCTCCTGCAGCAGAGAGGGCACAGGAAGGGGCACAGGGAGATGCCATCCAGGAGGGACAGTGCTCCTGCAGTGGCAGGGACACAGGGAGATGCCATCGAGAAGGCACAGTGATCCTGCAGCGGAGAGGGCACGGGCAGGGGCGCAGGGAGAGGAGGGACAGCGCTCCTGCAGCGGAGCAGGCACTTTCTGGATGCTTCTGCAGCCTCCCGGGTCCAGGGAGGGTTAAGAAGCCACGGGGGGCACATGAGGGGGCCGGGGAAAGCGCTCAGAGCCTCTGGAAGATGCTGGCAGCGCCGCTCTTGACCGCGGTGTGTTTTGCATCAGAACAGCGGCCAGTTTGCAGGGAATTGGACAATAAGGGGGTAAGGACCACCCCGGCCAGCTGTCCACAGTGGTTCAGCCTTAATTCATGCTCTGGGTTAATTGCAACAAATTTTTAAAGCCTTACCCTGTACATGCTCAGCCACAGCAGTATCCCTGTGCTGCTGCTTGGGGCCAATGAGCCTTTGGGCTCTTACTTTCCTCAAGGGTCAAGCAAGGAAATTTTGCATTTTTTCAGCCTCTACTCCAAAAAACCRAAAACCAACTTTGTAAATCTTTCAGAAATACCGTGAGGCCTTGGGCAGCCTGGGGAGAAGGGGTGCAAGGTGCTGTTATGCCCAGGGGTGTTACAGAGCTCTGCCTGGCTCAGGGTGCTGCAGGATGTTGTGTAGTGGCTGCTCTCTTGCAGCTGCCACACGTGCTGGTGCGTGTGTCTGAAATGGGCAAACTTGGCTTTTCCTCCTTCTGGATATTCAGCATAAGCAGGGAATAATAAAATGCAATTTTTCCACAGGGACCAGGTGTAGCTGAGGGCCGAGTCTGGCGCATTATTTTCTGTGTAATAATTCCCACGAGGCCCTGTGGAAAACCAGATTTTTTTTTCTTCTTCTCATTTTTCTACTTCCTTAAACTTTCGAAAATACTCTGCTGTAACATATTTTCCTCAGTCACATGTGTTAGTGAGGAGAGAAAAGGTTAAATTCTCCTTTCGTACTATAATGTAACTCATTTCCTGTTTTTCACGACTGTCTAGACACAGATCTAACGAGCATTAACCCTGAATCCCACCATTGGGTTAAAAATAGAGACTTGAAATATAAAAAGTGTGTGGTAAAAGGGTAAAAGTAAGATTGTATGTTTCTACCTACCACCAGGAGACAGTGCTTTTGAATGAGAACCATTTAATTAGCTATAAGTAACAAAAAAAATTACTTCAGTTTCAGAGGTTTAAAAAGGCTCCTGGTTGCTTTATATATACCAGCAGTAACACAGGCCCTGCTGAGCTGTGGCATGGACAGGTTGATTCCCCCTCAGCAGTTATATTTGTCTGGATTTACACCTCCAGCTATATTAAAAAAAGAAAGAATAAATTCCACTTCAGTCGGAGAGCTATAAAAAGATTGGGAGAAAGTAATTTAAGGGAGGACCAATATTAAAAACCTTGGTCAGCTTCTGGTGGGAGACCCAAAGACAAAGTGTGCCCCAGGCCCAGCTGAGGAGGGTGCCCCAAACTCCAGGGGAAAAAGTGATGGGCCTGGTACCAAGAGACAGCTTGTGCTGGGAAGGCAGGGCCACAGAGTGCTGGGTCTGGCACAGCCCTGGAATTCCTGCAGCCATGACCAGAGCCAGAGGGGCTCCAGCAGCTTAGGCTGGATCATGTTTGGGCTGGAGGCTGGCCCCAGGCTGAGCCAGGCAATTGCCCCCCATGGGTGTGCAGCCTCCTCTGACACTTCCCACCAGCTGGGCTGCCACACTGGAGTGGGAGGAAGGAGAGAAAGAGGTTTCTGGCTTGGAACATGAGCTAAATCCCTCACAAAAGTGAGTTTTTCTTGTGGAGGGAGAGCAAGAAAAAGCAAAACTGTAGCCCACCCCAGCTTGGCACAGGGTGCAGACAGGGAGTGAGGCAGCTTCTTGGCTGACACCTTTCACATCAAAGATTACCCACAGAGACATCATATTTTATGAACTTCAAGAATAAAAATAAATGCTGGTAATAATTATCTTAACTCAATGCTTAAAAGCCCTGCTAAAATAAGTCAAAATTCCTGGTGTGTTGTGACAAGGAGGAACTCGCATTTCCTGCACTGACTGGGTTTCTCTGTCTACAAACACAAATCCCATGGGGTGGTTTGTTTATTTATCCTGTGAAGCTGGGAGTGGGTGTCTTTCCTGTCCCACCACCCACCTCCAGCCTCTCTATGAAAGCAGCAGCACCATCAGGAGCTCTGGACTGGACCTGGCACCTCAGCTGCAACCTGTGTGTGCTGCTGTCTTGTGTTCAAGGTCTGTTCTGACCAGAACTGAAATTATCCAAGGAAAACATATTAAAAAGACATATGCTTGTTTTCAACTAAAAAGTGCAGTATACTGTGCATCAAGAATGGTGAGGAGTGAACTGGTGTCCTTCCAGCTTAGGGAAGGCCTTTGAACCCACATGAGTTATTTATAGAGCCTTTTGGAAAACAGCTCTTTCCAAGTTCTGCAATTTTGATCACAAGAACAGCTCAGGTTTTGTCAAAAATAAAGCAATCCCCTRCACGGCTCACAGGGGTTCACTCCTGTAAAGCAGAGAAGCAGAAATGAGGATTAGGGAAAGCTGGGGCAAAGCAGAGTCACAATTTTAATATTCATTGTATAAGAGGTTTTCAAAATGCTTTTTGGCTGAACTTCTTTTATCAGGCYCTAAGACAGACAGTGAGGGCACTCCAAGGGAGTGTACAGGGTGACTTGTTACCATTGATCAAGGCAGACCCTCATCCATGTTTCAGGATGCCTCCCCCTCTATCCCTGACTGCGCCTAAAAGGGTGGAGGTGGTAGCAGCAATAACATGAAAATGGGGCCCAACATATTCCTAAAAAGGTCCAGTATTCCCCTTAAAGGATTTAGCCTTTGCACATTTAGTCTATTAAAATAAGTAGAGCTTGCTATTTAAATTTTTTTTTGAATAAGAACTATGTCTTAACAAGAGCTTTCTCTTGTTTAAAAGGCTTTGTGATCTTGTCCCATACTGTGTTTCTAGAGACTTGTGTCTGGGGGGTGCAACCCTTTAACTGCAGATCCAAGCCATAGCATAACTACAGAGACTTAGGAAACCACTCAAACATACCTTATATGACAGTGCAAATGAAACTGAAAACAAAMCATCTGCATTTTGTGCTTATTTCCATAGCTGGCAGAGCTCTCATGAGGCAAGTAATCCTGTTTTATCATGATAACTTCTGTTCCAACCAGAGGCACATTTCATTTGCCTTCACAACTGCTTTTCCCCAATTTATTAGGAGTCACTTCAGTGGGCTCCTGCTCACATTCCCCTCTGAGCAAGAGCCTGGGCCAGGCTGTTTGCAGTCCTTACACTAACAAGATGCACTCATTTCCCACCCCCAAAAGAGGATTAAAACATAATCAGTCAGGCAATATGACTGGAAAAARCCCCAGTATTTTATAAGCCATAAGGTGGAGCTGAAGGTCTCAGATSAGTGTGAGCACTGCTGATCTCTTTCGGGGCAGCAATCACTCCTGTGCTGTGGGCACAGACTGATGAGCACGAGGCTCCCTGTGAGCACGGGTTCTGCTGGAAGCCATGGCTCATTTCCCTTTGAGATAGGATGAAGCAATAGCTCTATCTGGGATCTTCTACTGTGACGAGCCAAGTTCTGGATGTTCCTGCAGAACAGTCTTTGCTTACAGTCATCAGGAGCTCAAGGCTGATAAGGTCACCACCTTGGAAGCAATGAAACAACCAACTCTGTGGTTCACATTGTTTGAACATTTATTGCAATTCAGTGTCAAAAATGTTTTACAAAAATACTGTCTGCACAGAACAGCTATAAAAATCAGTTGAACATGCAAGGAAAGAGGAAAAAAGTGTGCAAATTTATAATGGAAGGATTTTAACCACACAATAATATTAAACAGAAGTCTTATATAAGGGATGCCTTTCACTTCATATGATCTCTAGTTAAAACTTCAAGGAAAAATAGAACACACACTCTCTTCCATATATAAGTATTTATAATTACTGTAGATTAGTTCCTAAAGATGAGCATATTTTCTATTTCAAATTAAAATGTTCTCTTGGTAGCTGACATGTTAGCATTCTGTGCAGCACAGGATGGCTAAAGAAAGGCAAATTCCACCCTCAGTTGCCCTCCCAGGTGGAGAAGCAGCAACACTTGGTCAAYAGAGAGGGAATTTCTCTGGTGTCAAGAGTATCTATATACTTGAGACTGCATGTATCAAGGACAAGATGGATTTGTTCTCCTGCAAAGCTGATTTGCTACCAACAAAATCGCTGGAGGAAGACACTGGATAGAAGTTGGGTGCTGGTAAAGACTCAGAGCCAGCAGCCACAGACTGACAGCTGTGTGGAATGGCTAATGACTGCTTCAGGGCCTGGAACCAGCATCAGTACAAGCAAAGAGCTGAGAAAGCAGCACAAGCAGAACACCAGAGTCCCAACCCTTGAAGGAGGGAGTGAGTCTRTACCAGCCTGATCAACCATCAGCTCCACAGGGCCTGTGCCTGTGCAAAGAGGCCAGCTACAAAGAGGGACATTTCAATTTAAAGCTGTGTCTTTTTGGCAAGGTGCTGATCTACAGGGAAGATGTGCAACATGTTTGTAAGGACAACTGCAGAGGACAACGCTGCTTTGCTGTACCAAGCAGGAGATCAGTGTGAAAAGCACATCTGATTTGTTTGCTACACAATAGGATTTGAAATGTTCCTGCTGTAAATGAAATTCTAGCAACTAAGGGCCAAGGAATTTTCTAGGTAAGAAAAGCTGGTTTAGTACCCGTGCATATTCTAAAAGGTGACAGCTTCCCAAAAGTAATTGAAGTCAAACAGAAATGGGAATACAAACAGTTTAAAACCTGGGGCAAAGAAAAACAATATAAAATATATTCCCATACACAGAAAGTGACAGGGTGCAATTAAATGTTTACATACAAAGCAATGTCTTCAGAGCAATACACATTTTCCTAATCACTTTACTTAATTAAGGATCTAGCAACTCCCACAGTTAAAAAAAAAGAAACCCAAAAAACATAAGAGGAGGTACACACGCTTTATGATCAAACTTCAGCATACCATAGTTAGTGTAAATGGCTTAAGGTATGTACAGCTGAAATTGTGCCTCTTGAAATGGCCATCACATCAAAAACTGGCCTCTCCTAGAAAGCTGAAACAAATCTCCAGGATCTCTCCCTTCCTAAGCCTCCTCCCTTCCATGGATCTATTTTTCCTCTTCACAGCACCATGGTCTATGCTGTTGCACGAGTTAATATATCCTCTAAAGACAATGAGATTTCCCTGGAGATGTTGGCAAGAGAAAACCCCAAAGAGAGGAAAAACTCTCCCTTCCTAGTATAAGGACTGATGCATATCTAATGGAAATGTATCAGCTAACTGGAAGGTGAAATGTCATTTGAAATGAACATTCCATTTCCAAAATACAAGCAGAAGTCTGTTTTTCCCTTCCCAACAGCTTTGCCACAATTGTCCCAAAAATGAAGAAGTCCTTTTTTGCCTGAGAGCAGCCTTAAACCATCTCACCTGGAAGCCCCTGACATCACTGTCAGTTCTGTTACTCTGCCACCCTCAGCCAAGCAGATGCCTTTGCACCCCTAAAATACTAATTGCTTTGTTTGTAAATGAGTAAGGTATTTGGATGCAACAGCATTTTGTTTTAAATACAAACCACAAGTATTGAATTCACTGCAACATCTCCCTGTACCAGCCACTCAAGAAACAATGGGTCCCCRAAGAGAGCAAGGCCATCTTTGACAATTGCTGCAGCAGGAGGRTAATGACTGAGGCATAACTGAACAAGGCTTATTCTGTTTCTTTTTGTTTACTCTGTTTTGTTCTGTATAGTAGTTGCTTGGTTTGCTGCTAGTTTGGACACTGACAGCAATATCCCAAGACCTCACACAAGCAACAGACAAGTGTCTATGTATAACAAATCATCTTCAGCACTTTGACCCTTACAGTGCTAAGAAATAAAATACACAGTAATTGAAGTAAGTTTTAMAAATAGAAGCCTCAGTTGCACATTAAATCTGTTGTCAGTATGACCCATGGTCTCTGGGTAGAGGAGGCCAGTGGAGGGTTGATAGAGGCAATGGCTGGAGCCAAGACCTTCCCAAATCACAGCTCAACACTGAGAATTTCCATCCTCTTACACAAGGAATGCAGTAGGCCAGATTCAAATCTGAGCTTAAAATGCACTCAGTGTCACAATCTCCCAGAGGGTAAGTGCTAAGCACAGAGGCAGAGTAGTCAGAATGCTGCAGCATTTCATACCAAAATACTGTTGCCTCCCCATCACAACAGGCTGGCTCACCATGGGTGGCAAAGGCAAAACTACAAAACAAACCAACCCCAATTCAGAGCTGGAAACWAAAGATGCCAAAGGGACAGGTCTTCTCACTGCTGGAAAAACAAGCTACAGGACTCTGCAAATTCAGTGGCAATGCTTCACTCACTTCACTTGCAAGTTTCACTCCTTAATGTCCTCACTCACTGAAGCCAGATTTCAGCCTTGTCTACCCGCTGCCATCAGCATAGGAAGGAAAACAGAAACTGGCCTCCTTTAGTCACAAACATCCCCCAAACAAGCACAAGTGTGTTTTTCCAAGGTAGCAGTTTTTAAATCACTTTCAGCTGACATGGGTATGACCACGAGGCTTATGCTTTCCATCAGCAGTCAAACTGATGAATGGGGCATCAACACCAAGATAAAGCTTGTTATCCTGCATGTGTTCTCCCCTCATCTCTGGAGAGTGACAAGCTCTGGGCTAAGGGTGGTGCAGGCTCACAGAACTCTCTGGAAGAGCAAAAACTCAGGATTTGCTGTTAGGCGGCTGGAGAAGGGCAGTTCTTGACAGCATTTTCCATGTTTTCTTCCCCTCTTCCCACTGCTCCATCTAGAGGCAGCTTTTTCCCTTTTCACATCTCTTCCAAGAATATGCAAAGTGATTTAGTTTGCAAAAATGCAAATACTGTCATTTAAAAATACAAACAGCTGCAGAAAAGTGTTCAAAGTCAGTTATAAAAATGTAAAAAAAGGAACAGCATATTTAACAATAATTAACTCAAGTAGTTCTTCCTGAATTGTCCTGAGTACTCCTTTTCCTCAAAATTTTTGTACATAGTCACACACAACCCACTAAATATTTACCCTTACGAGGTATCCTGCTTACATCATACACAGAGAAAGTGCTGTACAGGAAATCTACTAGCAAACAGCAAAAACTTTCCACTGCAGGTTTTCAGACTGCTATGTATGAGCTGGATTCTTCAAGCTCCACTATGGAGAAAAGTGAAGCATTGCATGCAACAGAGGAGACAGTGAACCACATCACAGCCATGGTGAAGTGGCCACTTTGTAGGACTGAAAATTTAGCTGGGTTAGGGTCAGAAGATCCCATAAAGCAGCTCAGCACTGGAAGCAGAAGGGACTAGGGTCCTTGGGTCTTTGCCCCTGGCATGGAGAAAGAACCAAAGATATCAGTATGTTGGAAATCCCTTGCTTACCCAAGCCCTGACTGCTGAGTTCCAACCACTCCCTAAGCTCCAGGGCTCTGAAACAAAACATTTGCTGCCAGTCTTCCAGTGAATAAAAACCGCATCATTTAATGAGATTCAGTGGCCCAGTTCCCCCTATATTTTACCAGCTCCAGGATGACTGAATTCACTTGACAGCAGTGGGAATACAGAGCAGTGTATATGTTGGAAAACATGGGCTTGAAAAAACAGATTCTAACCTCACTTAGGATTTCAACTAGTGCAATAAACCTAATGAAGCAGATAAGAATTTACCTTGTGAGATTAAATCCTTTGTTTCCCTATCATAGAACTTCCTCCCTCATAGATAATGCTCATCCTTTTGTCTTCTCTTTTCACATTTGCATGGCCTTTCATAAAACCAACAAATTAAAAGAGGATGGAGTAAATTCTTAGGTATTCATATGGTGCCTATCATCTAGGCATTCAAGCACTGAGTAGAGCAAGAAAACTAATGTAAAGAGGTAAGCATTAATACAAGAAAAGATGCTTACTATCACAAACATTTCCCTTTAAATCATTGTACAAAATACAAAAGTTCACATTGTACACTGGAGTTTTGTTTCAAAGGTACTCAATCTATTGGAGGTAGAAAGTGGTATGTTGCGATTCTGTCTCGCAAGTAGGCTAGATCTCTTATCCTAAGTATTTCAGAATGTGTCCTTTTAAAAACACAAAAGTATTATTAAACTTGTCACAGGGATATTTTTCATAAATATTTCTAAAATGTCATACTTATAAATATGTATGCTAAATAAAACCAGATGGAGGAACAGTTCAACAGTCCTAGCCTCATATTGCTTTCTATTAGAAACAAACCAAAAGAGTTCTCAAATGGATGCGGGGCAAATTCATTTTTAACTCCTAAAAACAAAAAATGAAGGTCTTTTTGCCCTGTATCTTGTACTCTGATGATAAAAAAGGGACTCTGTACAACATGCTGTATTTATACACCATTCCTATGGAAGTCTGTATTCCTTAAGTGCTGCTTGTCAGTGAGCAACTTCACCTTTCTTCTCCAAGATCCTCTTGTTCCTTGACTTAGGAGCTTCAAGCAAACATGAATATTTACACTATTTACAAATGGAGTGTCCAAGCTCTGTGACAGTGTCCTGTAGGAATTGCATAGGCTATGCTGACCCAAGCTCAGAACCTGAACAAGTTGATAAACTCTTGTGGTGAAAGAGAGGTGGAGCAAGTCTCTGGGTTGTTGGCTGTGCAGGGGTGATCAGTACCCTGGGAAAGAGAAAACAATTCTATTTAGAGAGGCTGCAGAAAGGCTGCCAAAGCATCAGCCAACTTAGCACTGCCCCTCTGCCAGACATCCCATGTGCAAATAGGTAGAGCAGAGCCCAGAATAGTAGACAGCTCAGAACTGGAATTTATATATTAGGGGCAAGTCATCAAAAAAAGAAGCAGCAAGGATCCAATTAATTCTGTTCCCCTCTTCTGAGGGAAGAGAGGCTAGAGCCTACCATCAGCTACTGGAGTTTAACTCCAGAGACATGCCTTGCATATCACCACAGTGGTCAGCAGATTTTTRTCCTGAGCTGTTTTGCAGCCATCAGCTTTCACTCCAGCTAATCCTGTTGCCAAGACCTCCATTTGCATATAATGGGTAGAGGAAGCTGCTGGCAGTGCTAAAATGATTTCTTGCAGGCAGCCCTAAAACATGCCCATCTTCCAACCCTCTGGCCCCAATGGACACTACTCATGYTCAAGATAAAGCTGGGATCTCTGAAGCACAGAGAAGAAAGGGTCTTAATAGCTGAGGGATAATTAAGATGTAGGGATTCACTAGGCTATGCAGGCAAATGAACTGCAACACCCTAAGCCAGCTGCAATCAGAGGAAGCACTGGATGCCCCACGGCTCCTGCCCCAATCAAGTCTGTCCCACCAGCACCTCATACCTTCCAGGAAAGGATGTGGCAGTGCCTGCACAGCTGCAGTGTGTCACCATACTGCTCCTTCCGTGGGTAACACCTTATGAGCTTGAAGTACATCTTTTTCCAATCCAGCTGTCCTTTGTCAGATAAGATCAGACGTTTGCGAATCTTAAAGAAAAGATGCACCCAATTAGAGCAGGTCAAAAAACTGATTTGTTCTGTTCAGCTCATGGTGTTCTCCCCCTCACATGTCAACCTTGCCAGTGCCATAACAGTTCCCTTGCAACACTGAGAAAGCTCTTACTTTGAACGCTTCTCAGCTTCTTTGAGCTAAGAAGCTCTTACTTTCTACTTACAGCTGAAAAAGCTATAAGCATGTTCCTGATGGCAACAGCCTCACTCAATACCATTATGAGGGTCTGTTCTGCCTTCATCAACCTCACTGTAGGAAGCCTGAAACCCTGGGAGCTATCTCATACTACTTTGACCACTGTTTCTTTACAGCAAGTAGAGTTGCATTTAATAGCTGTAAAAGTTGAGGTATTTTTCTCTAAGAGAYAGTGATTTATCATATTAGTTTGGGAGACACCCAAACTAATTTAGGGTTCACTCTTTTAGGGTTCATTAGTTGCAGAGACTGGATTTGAATTTACTTAATAAAAGAAATTACTCCTCCAGAGTCACTTCCAAAGTCAGATGCAGAGTGAGCAAATAAAGCCAGGTCAGCAGAGAAATCTGGCACATGGTTCCTGAAGTGCAGAGGTCTAGTATAACACCCCAGATATTCACCCATAAACAGAGAGTGATTTTTGTTTGTTTGCTTTTAAGTTTAGATGATCCCAGATGACTCCCAGACTGCCAGAGATGTTTGCACAGGTACAAAGTGGGCAGCAGCAGGGCTGTTTTCCACATATCGTCCCATCACTCACAGAAAGCTCAGAGGGGATTTCTTGCTCTAAAGGGCAAGGGAGTACAGCTCATGGACCATATCCACAAAGGTTCTCTGCAAGGGCATCAGTCCCTGAGACATCAGGGTGATTGCTGGAGCTTGCCTGCACGTTTTCCCTGCACACGTGGGGTAAGGAGCAACTGCAAGTCATGCAGTTGTTCCCACCTGGATTAGGATTGAAATTCAGYGTATGATTAATTCCTCAAGCTCCTATTTCAGGAATCATTGCTGTGGCATGTAAAACCCTCTATATAAATCATCTTCACAGCCATTTCCATGCCAGCTTATATTATCAGCTTGCTGCACAGTCCTCAGATCCAAGAGACAGCCAAGTAAGAGAACATGCAGGGCAGACACTCTTTCTGGGGAGGGGGTACACCTAAAACTGATGGCAGTTTGCACCTCTCCTCATACCTGTCTGTCTGTGAAGTGGTACTGGCACAGTTTCTTCCACAGCAGCCTGTCCTCGCTGAGCACTTGGAGGTCAGGAGCCACCTGGCCCAGGCTGACCAGGTCCCTCCCATCGCTCAGTCGCTGCATGATGTTCAGTTGTAAACACAGCGGCAGGTCCGTGAGAGTGGTTCCTTTAAAGGCAGGCTGCAAGAGACACACAGAACTGAGCTCCCAGGAAGCTGGAATCCTAAGAAATCCTAGCTTGCAGCATAGCTACTGCTTTTTAAAAACTTCTTCACACAGAGAACACACAGAGCAGTTCCCTCTTCTAAATAAAGGAGACATTTTACATGGAAATATTGGACCTTCTGCCCCATAACTCAAGGAAGAGGACATGTATCTGTAGTACAATAATTAGGAGAGCTGCAGTCCAAGCCTCCTTCTCTCCTTTTTGTCCACCCTACATCCATACTTGTGAGACTCTGCTCCCTGAAGTATCACCACCAGCTTTCACTACAGCTGGATATTGGCTGTATCGTGGTATCAGCTACTGTCCATCCAGGCCTCCCCACCACCAGGCAGATGGGCATTACTTCTCAAGTTCAGCTCTGGTTACACACATTGCTGGGAATCCCATGCTCTTCTGACATGGGTTTGAGCTTATGTCATCACAGGGTCTTGCTGCAACCACAGCAGTGGCTGGTGAGTACTAACAGCATGGGTTCCCAGGTCACTGCTGGCAGAGCTAGCTTTTCCTCTGGGAACACTTGAAGGACCTGCCCCTTTCCCACAGCCCTGGTTTTCCAGGCTGTTCAGCCACACAAAAGCAGATCCTAGCCTAAAGAGACAGAAGGCACCCCCATCCACCTCTGCTTAGCCTCCACAGAGTCCAGGATTATTCTGCAAGTCCACCTGGGTTACAGCTCCAGGGCAAATTGACCACAGGAGATCTGCATGTCCTGCACTCAGGGAAAATCCAAGCTATACACAGGAGCAAGGCATCAGCAAGGACC
Organism: Cardinalis cardinalis; assembly: GCA_014549065.1. Classification (NCBI taxonomy): domain Eukaryota; kingdom Metazoa; phylum Chordata; class Aves; order Passeriformes; family Cardinalidae; genus Cardinalis; species Cardinalis cardinalis. Next base: position 1,144,904 of record JACDOX010000058.1, on the reverse strand, counting down.
ACAACCTGGGCACCAGCAGCAGCTTCAAAACCAGCCCCAGCCTTATTAAGGCAAACAGCAGCTTCTAGGATTGGGCTCCAACAAAGAAACAATGTTAGACAGATGCGCCAAGTTCATCCTTTACCCTGCACAGAGATGCTGCTATTTTAAGTTGCAGAGTCACAGCACCCGCCTCATCTTTGGCAGAACTATTAACTGTTTCAAACAAGCAGCACACAGCCCACCAGCAGCAGGGAAACACTGCATGAGGCTGCTTTTAATCATGTGGTCCCATCCCCAGCCATCCCACAGCATGGGAGACTCCAAGGAACAATAAGTATGTCTGCACAACAGCAGCTCCTGCCTTCCCTCAGTGCCAGCCTGCCCAGAGCAGCAACACCGCCAGGACCTGCAAGGACCTGAGCTCCTCAGCCAAAACATCCATTTCTGCATCACCACCTGCCAGGCAGACTTGACACAATCACTCCAGGAGGAGTCAAATGTCCCTACAGTGTCTGGAAGACATTCCTTTCCATGACAGCCAGGCACACTTTTTGGAGAGGACGAATGCACTGGGTCCCAGGATTGTGTCCCACTGCTCTTCCTTGCCAGGCTGTATTTTGCATTCTTCTGAACTATGCCTACATATAAGCTTTGCTGGGGCGCAACAGGCAAGAGTAAGCTCAGAGACTCTTGGGTCAAAAAAAAATTCCAAACAAAGCTCACACTTGTATATCTTTTTCTGAAAAAAAACCAAAAAAAACAAACCAACAAAACAATTCATGTGATTCAAGCAAATGCTTACAGGTTTTCTGGATCAGGCCAAAAGCTACTAGTTTTCCCTCAGTACTCTTTTCCAGAACTTTTCAAGCATTACTTCTTTTTGCAGAAAGAACAGAACAGATCAGTAAGCTGTCATTTTCTGGGCAGAAGTTTGTCTTTTTTTTGAAGCAGCTATAGCATATACAACAGTTCTCAAGGTTGGTTTTAGGTTTTCTGGTTTGTTTATTTTTCAATGATTTAAGTCTTGGGTGTTGCAAGACATTTCCCCCTTCAGAAACACAAGTTCACTGCACCATAAGTAACTGGCTGCACAGAGCCGAGCTTCTTCCCTTCTCTGAATTCATCTAGTTTTGTTCCAGCTTGAACTGAAGTTATCTTCAGTGGTATGAATTTTTTTTGCATGCTCTACATGTATTTTATTTACTTTAAAAAAAGTGTCTGCAAACCTACATAAGTATGTATAAAAGGCAGTTCCTTTCACAAGCAATATTTTGATGTACTTTTATCTGAATAGGCAGAGCTCTTCAAGACTAAAAGGAGAACACCAACCCATATCAGCATGGGGGGAAAGCTTTAGCATTTCAGTGAAGKAAGTATCCATTTGAGACAGAAAATGTATATATAGTCCTGGGCAACTTAGTGTTTGTACCCATGCTTGAGCAGAAGAGTTTGACCAGATGGCCTCCAGCGATCTAGTCCAGCATCAAAGCTGCTGTGATTGTGTGACAGGAAACAAGTTCAGATTTGATTCCCATGTAAAGCCAGTCTAGAAATTTATCATCTAACACATCCTTCCCATCGCCATAGATGCTGTTGAAAAAACAGATGTTGTAAAAACRGGACTCATCCAGCTGGAACAGGTAACTCCAGACTACTGGAAGAATCATTGGTATTTTCAGCCAGGAACATGAAGTTATGCAGCTATTTGAAAATTTGCATTTAATTTACAGATTAAACAAATCTAAAAACCTCAGCTGTCTGGTAAACAAGTTTGAAGGCAATTGCTCAATTTGAGAAAGYCTGAGTTGACTTTTCACACTGAGGCTGGGCTCTGAGGACTGAAGGGGGGGAGATRGTTTTTTGTCCAGCTCTGTTCACACAGCACTTCACAGCCATTATGGACTCAAGCCACAGTCTGTGACCAGTAACCTCAAGCATGGTCCTGGGTTGTGTACATTGAGTTTGAATTACGGGAGTCAAGTAATGCTAGGAAAGCATCCAGTTATTTTGGCAACTCCAGGTCCTTCCAAGTCTGTGCTTGCACTGGGAGTAGAGTGGGAAGCAGTTACCCAAATGAGGGCTGTTGACAAAAACCGGTTTCATGATGGAGACAATATTTTTAGCTTTCATGATTTGTGCTTACCCTGGTGATCTGAATGTTGTTCAATTGCTGCTGCCAGTGAAGAATGCTCTCCATCCTGTGCACCCACATGTTGATGTTTCCGACCAGGACAGACTTGCCAACGCGTTGAACTAACGTGCAGAGGGATGTGTAGAGGGTCTGCAGCAATTCCCTTATTAGCCTGATGTTCTGCTGATCTTCAAGGACTTTGGAAGAACAGGAGAGGTTAAAAATAGGAATTGTCAAAATTCTTCTCTGAATCTACATGTTTCTCAGGCAAGTTATTTGCTGTAATTTCACAGGCCAAGAGAGCTAGTCTGTGCTTTTCTTTTTAGAGGAAAGCACTTAAAGGTTAGCCAGTCACAGCAAGTTAGAYAGCAGATGGAAAGAGAGCCTCCTAGGATAAGCAGATGAGATCTGCTGCACTTCCCATTTCCAGCCACTGGCAACCAGCCAGTTTTCCCCTCTGGTACGGTACAAGAAGTTATCTATGTGCACCTCTTCCCCATCTAATGCCCATTTCTCATTATGTATAATAACAGGCTGCTGTCAATGCCCAGGCTTTAGGGACAGCTAAACATCCACGAGGGAAGAGCCACATCTCAAGCACAATTCATTCCCCTGAACAAGTGAAGACACCCCTCCAGAGCAGTGGGAGCAGTAGGTACAGCACAATGCCAGCAAGGCAGCAGCAGGGACTGCAGATATGCCTGGCCAAGGGCATGAGCAGCCAGAAATAGGACTCAGTAGGATGCAGAAGGGGTGGCAGTGAGCAAAGCTCAGAAAGGARGAGTCACCTCTCAGGTACCTACCAGACTACAGAAATTCCTTCCACTCCCACCAAGTCCTTCATTGAGGGAAAAGAAAGCAGAACTGCTCTACAGAAATAAACAGCRGAGCCCCTCTTCACCCATTTTGCACTGCCTGGCTATTGTTAAGGATGTGGTTCACCAAAGTACATCAGATTAAATCACTCCCCCTCATCATTTCCGTTTCTTACCTTTCTGAACCACTTTTTCCAAAATGTTCATGTAGTTTTTCTGGGCAATGCCACTCAGTGACGTCAGCTGAGACTTCGCTATCAGCTCCAACAGCTGTGGATAAAAATAGAAGTTACAAGCCTTAGAGCACAGAGATACCTTTCTAATCTTGACTCCTAGTCACATGACACAGCAAAACAGTCTTGTTTTGCTGCTTGAAAATAAAAAGGAGACAGAACAACAGAGCAAAGTAATGCAAAAAGGGAAGGAGAGCAGAGGCCAAATAATTAAACTCGCATCAAAAGAGGTAGGGGAAAAAAAGGCATTTTAATTATCTTCACTGTGGGGGGAGAAGGAACTTGATTTCATGGTTCAGAGATGCAGAGAAACCACAGTGGTGCYTGGACTGACAGCCACTATTCACACCAAGGGAACAGCCTCAGCCAGCGTCACCATCCTACACCAGGGCACAAACAAGCAGTGTCATAAGGGAGCACGAGCAAATGCCTGTGTGCATGGGCACATTATTGACAGACCATTAATGAGAATCAGACTCCACAATTTACGTCACCTCCTGGGTTGCATGGGCTTTGTCAGAGCGCTGTCGCCACGACAGAAAGGTTAAGTACTGTAGGAAGAACAAAAATCCTCCCCACAACAAACCCCTTCCCTCCCAAAGTTTCCTTCCCTGTTTAGCTCTAACAACTACAGTAACAAACCACCTTTCCCTGTTTGCCCTGTTTACTTGTTAACCTCCCTARTGAAAATCTTGCTTTTACTTTCAATTAGAATTTACTTCCCATCATTGACCTCCTGACTCTTGAGCAAGCTGAGCAGTGAATTTGGGCTGCAGTTGATAACAGAAGGATGCTCTCTTCCCCATCTCTGTGCCACAAGAACAGCTGGGGAAATTTCCTATGGAACATGCTCTGCAGAACATGTGGCCTGTGATCTTACAAGCATTTCTCCCTTCCCCCAACATTATATAAATGCACAGCCTGCCCACGTGTCAGTCCATTTGTTTTGGATGTCCATAGACTTCTGTTTTAATTTAGAAAGGAAAGGAAAAACCTTTTATGCTACAAATCAATCAACACATTGCCACATGACCAGCTTATTAATCCTTTATCATCTGCAGCTCCAGTATCCCATTGCTGGCACCACAGAGAGTCCAGAGAAGGTGCAACTACTTGTGTCAAGTAACTAAGATGGCTTTTGACTAGACTTGATAAGTCATGAGCTGAACTGTTTGCCCTGCTGTAAGAATGACAGGAATGCATCCAAAAAGTCACCGGCAGCTTGCCATGAAGCAGGAGCTGAGGGAGAGGTTTTACTGCAGCCTGCTCTGCTCATCTGGGGCACTGGCATGTGACTGCCACTTAGGAGCAGTGAAGTCGCCTCAGTGACCAATCTCTTCTTCTGTTTAATATCCAGGCCAACACCACCATCAGATGGCTTTGAGTTTACATTCTATTAATATCTTGCACCTCACATGACCAAAAAAAACCCCAAGATGAAAAAAGACCTGCACTAACTCCTGTCAAGGGCAGGCTGCTTGTTTTCTTGGCTTGTTTGGAGGAAACAGGAGATGCAGGAGAGTTGGGTAATATTTGGTGCACAAGCATATGTGGATTTTCTGGCTATATCAGCTAAATGAGACCACAATAACTAAGTACAAGGCAGCTTGCAAGATGTTTGAAAAGCTTATGAAAGGTCTTTATTTTTTGAAATACTGGATGAATAAGTAGGAAAAAACCCCAACCAGTGTCCCACAGTAGTCAGTAATACTCTGTTGCCCTAAACTGTTTAGCCTTAGGACCTTTGRTTATAGTGATCAATTTGCCAGACTCCATCTGTACACTGGCCACACATGCACCCAGATCAGCTTGTCTGTGCACAAACAACTGCTGTCTCCAGATTGCACTGTTCTGGAGCTGGCACAGAGAGAGTTTCCTCCAGGCTGGGTGTTAGCAACATTGTGCCCCTTACTAAAAACACCAAAATGCATGCAGCGATAAGCATCATGTAAYGTAATAGAGGAGCTGGACACCAGGGCCGTTCTTTTAGAACAATGAGGATAAAAATCTCAGTTCCTTGAGGAACACTAAATTGGTACAAAATTAATTTAGCCAAAGGAACAGATTCAAATTTGCCCTGTCTGTGTTTACCAAGGTTCAATTTATGTTCAGTGAACCAGCTCAGATATCATGTGTCACCTCCCTTCTCCTACAGCAATAAACACAGGATGAAATTCCATATGAAAACTATGTTGTGAATACTTCTAGGTCTACTCCACTCCCCAGGGACCACTGACTCAAGCAACTGGCTAGTCCTCCAAATCAAAAGATATTTTATTCTTCTGTGCTCATATAACACACAAAAACCAGGTAAGCAGTACAGTTCATCTGTGCCCCACATGCTCCAGTGTATTGGGGGTCTTTTAGTGTTGGCACAGTCCCCAAGTATGATCTCAATTAATGGATTGCAAAATTAGGGTCTACAGCAGTATAAAAAAATTAATGTTGCCACTTGCATAATACAGACTAAAGCAGACAGATGAATTCAGATTAATGCTGAGTAGGGTAAAAAGACCAGAGAGAGCTGCAAGCCTGTGTTATGATGTGGCTGCATTAAGTCCAGCCCACGCTCAACTGAGAGGGACAGATGGTAGGAGAGAGAGTGCACAGGGAAAGGTTAAGAGCAATTTTAAAAGGTCTGCTTTTCAAATACACTAAGTAATTGCATTCCAGCCAGTTTTAACTGGAGCTGGGAAGTCTGCAACACCTCTGGAAAACAGGGCATTAGATCCAAATTCACTCTTCCAGCTCCTCAATTTGAGAAAGTTGACCTGGTAGCTCCACAAAAAAAAAATCCTTCCCTATTTTAGTTGCTATTAGAGATTTGCCAGAACCATAGAGAAAAGGCAAGAGATGCAGTAGGCTATCCCAGAGCCTACTCAGCATGGCAGTAACCTGCTCACTTCCCTTGAGAGCAGTGGAGCTCCTGCTCAACCCCACCAGCCATCCATCTAGAGCAGCAGCACAGCAGTCTCTCAGCTTCAGCAGCAGAGCAGATCCTTCTCCTCCCATAAGCACAAGATAAAAAAAAAGCAAACAGAACAGTGCCATGTGGCAAGGAACTAGGGCTCCTGCTTCAGGGCCATGAGAACACTGCTGTGCACCCATGACTACTGTGTGCAGCATTGCTTGGACCTGCTACAGCCAGATGGCACTTTGGCCACAGTCTTGGTTCAACCCAGGGGTGTGCAGGCAACCCAYACCCCAAATAACCACTGCTAGGGCTTACAGCACAAAGAGCCAAAAAATCCTGCTGTGCTGAGCAGGAGAGTACAACCTTGACTCAAAAAGGGAAAGGCTCTGCAGTGATTAAAATCACAAGTCTCAAACTACTGAAGTGTAAATTTCCCAACTGAATATCTCAAGCCAGCTATATGAAAGCTGGACTGCACCTGGTGGGGATCCATAAGTTCCTGATGGTTGGGGATGTGACTCCTCACATCTGGACTGCTTAGAAAAAATGAAAAATTCCTCCTCTAGCCCCACTTTGCTCTCACAGTCCTTCACTTTTGGTGGCTGAAATGTCACATTGGCTGTCAGCTGACAGGTGGAGCCAGGGCAAGGCGAGTTATAATGATTTACAGTGCAGGTGCTGACAGATCTCCATGAGACAGCATCCAGCTGATATTCCTTCAGGACAGCATAAATCCAGGACTCCTGGAGCTAGCCTCTATAAAAACTTAAGAAGCAAATTTAAGAGACTACTTTAGAAGGCTGCACACAACCTAGATCGTGTTATTTTACAAGAGTTGCGCCCAGGCTGCTTAACATGACCTAAGCTTTTAGGACCAGAAACAGGACCTTCCCTTGAGACYATGCAACCATCCTATGAGAAATCCCTTTCTCAAGAAGCAGGCTGCCAGGCTGCAAAACCTGTCTTTGAACACAGTGTCCCTGAAGGAAAACCAACTTCTGGGCTGCAGGCACCTTTGTCTCTGCTCCCATTAATTATGCCTACAGAATGCTTCCAGTCTTTTCATTAAATCTCTAAGACCAGAGAAACCAGGGCTGCTTTAGACCAAAAACAGTTTGGGTCCTCTGGGTCAATCACAGACTTCCTTATTAGCCCTGAAAAGGGAACACTGACTGTTCTGTAACATGTAAGCAGATGCACTAATTTGAAGGATCAGCAAGGACCAAGTCATGACACCAATACTTGACACTTCCAGAGCTGTACCAGCAGACCATCAAGATAAGACTGATGTTAGAAGAAAATTTCTTCTGCTTCACTTACATGGACTTACTGGATCCAGCTGATGGTATGTGCCCATGAAAAATACCTGCCAAGTTTCTTGCAGCTCATACCTCCACCCCACTTGAAGGAGGTGCCCATTTCATCTGTGYACCACTAGAAACTCCAAGAACTTGCTTAGTTTGGGTGTATCTAAAGCAGAAACTCCTGTGACAAGAAAACAAGCACTGAAGACACTTAAGGACTGWTCACTTTGGAGAAACTCAGAAAGGTAAGTTCATGTTAAGCCTGAGAGCCCATTTTGCTACCAGCAAGTGATGTAGCTTATGTCTCTATAGGGCAAGCTTGAGTGTAGCCAGCAGAATCTCAAACCTGCAGCTGTTTCTCTCCTTTCTTCCCCTACAGACATTGTCATATTMTTTCCCAGCCTCCAATTCCAAACTCCCCTGCTTGAAAAGCATTTGCTTGATGAATTAAGTAGCATGACATTAGTATCAGGCACCCTGAGCAAGGAGTGGAACTAGAGAGAACAAGGAGAAGGAAGGAAGGGAAAATTGTTTTGCCTGCCAATATTCAAGGTATTTTCCATGAGACRGATTGCCCATCCATGTGCTTTAGGAGGCCTGCGACTTGCAAAGGACCATAAACATGATCCACATCTAGGCAGAGCTTTTCATGAGTAAATCCAGCATATAAGGCATTTTATGAGCTACTATCCACTGGAGACTTGGCTGATACAAGCCTTTCATTTTAAGAAGTCAATTTTACAGTTTGATCCATGGTACCAGGTTTAATATCTTCTTTAAACTGCCAAACCACAAGTCAACCTCAATTAGAAACCTTCATACTTCTTAGCAGGAGTATATCTGTAAAACTTCTGGGGGAAAGCTACTCTTAAAAGCTCAGAAGAGAGGTAATTTGTAGAAACAAGGACACATGTCAGCTTCCATAGCTTTCAAAACTGTTGTTTTTGATAAAAGCGTCCCAAATGTGCTGTGTATGAAGTCCTCATGAGAAAAAGAAGGTGGTCAGCCTGAGCTCCCCCACCAGACCCCACTGACTTAAACGAAATTCAAATTTGCTCTTCAAAACATTGAGTGGGACTTCTGCTCCACCTTTGCAGTCCCATATGAGACATCTATCACACTGGGCCAAGCAGCAGAAGCCCATCATGTGGCACAGCATGACCTGAGGTCATGCTTAGCAGAGGTCTTTGGAGTTCTTCACTGTCATAAGAAAGTCTGCCAAAGAGATATCTGCAGCACTAAACAAGTTTTATTTTACATTCCTTCTTTATATTTGACTAAAGGGTTATGGCCTTGGCATGAACTGTTCCTCTCCAGTAATCCCCCTGAAGATGACATGGCTGTGTGTGTATATATATATATCTCCAATATCAAGAAACTCCAACTACCTCAGCACTGGTGATCRCTTCTGCACAGGCAGGAAAACAAGTTTGTCCCAAGATCAGCAGAGCTAGGAGAGCCTGAGTTTACATGACTTGGATTCTGCTTTGCCTTCCCCAGAGTCCCTACTCCCTGCCACCTCTCCTGTTGTGGGACATCCAAGTGATTGCCCTTCCTATCCAGCCAGTGGGTCATCGTCCCCATTGCCTGTACCCTTCCCAGGGTGACAGAAGTTTCCACAGGTGACCTGTCACCTGGACAAGCTAGGTGAACAAATCAAGGTGAGCCTGMTCAGATAATTTCTTCCTTAGACACTTTTCATGACACTTGACTCAAAGGGAAAGCAATACTATTGCTGCTTGCTCCAGAACCTAACACCTGAGCARCTGTTGCCTCACCAATGATCAGCTGCTCACAAGGCATGAAAAGGAGCTGTTCATAAACAGCCTCAAGTTAATAACTTTTTTTAAACCTTCCTGAATTCCAAATCTTGCTAAGCAGATCAATTTGCAGATTGCATGCAGATAAACATACACAGCTCTCAGGACAGTAGGTCCCCCAACCATTACCACCTCCAACCACTACTACCTCCTCGTCCCCCAACCATTACCACCTCCAACCACTACCACCTCCTCGGCCACGCCAAGCCCTGACCTATTATGCAAAGCCAGAGCATGGAGAACTTGAAGCTGATGACTCCTTTATTGACTAATGTTGTCAGAACTAAACAAATRTTTCACCCACTGAAACCACTGCCAGTCACAAAGGATTAAGAGGAACTGTCATCCTTAACAGAGAAGTGAAGATCAGYGCCACCAAGAGGTTCAGCCCATCCCTTCATTCCCAAAATGGTCAGCTCTCCTGAGTCTCTCCTGTATCACATCAATGGAGACAAAGCTCCACAGAACTCAGATTGGAGCTTCTGGAGCAAAGAGGTCTCCAGTGCTCTGTGGCACCTGCAGACAGCCCACGTTCTTTTTCAGAAGCTGAACTGAAAACTCAGGAATTAGAAGCCAAGCCTTTTGGGTTTCAAAAGTGAATGACACAATTGAAAAGTAGTAGGAATTCTAGGGTAAGGACAGCTCATTTTCCACATTATCACTTTCCTCTCTTCCCATTTTCATMAACTAAAGACAAGATTTGGGCACCTATCCACACACAAAACTTCCATTAATTACTTCATGCAGAAAAGTCTAACACACCCATGCATGCTCAGACATCTCTTCTTTGCCAGTGCTTCCCATTACCCAACTGGTGCTCAGTCCAGAGCCCCCACCACCATCACATCACAATAAACCCTGGGCTCGGACTCACCCTGACGACGTAGTTGAATCGCCTGGAGTCCAGGATAGCACTGGAGAAGTCCAGGCGGTTGAAGGCTTCTCCCAGGGTGCAGTAACCATGGCGCTGAGAAGGAAAAAAACACTCTGGGTCATGTTTTGGCAGACTTGAGAACTGCCAGCACCAGGTAGACCTGACCCAGAGCAACTCAATTTTGCAAGCTGATGGGTATAGACCATGGGAGCAGCTCACAGCCAGAGGAGGCAGGCCTGGCTCCTGCTGAGCTGCACTTACTGMCATCAGGAGTGGGCATGGCCCAGTGTAGATTATGGTAGTTTCCCAAGAGAGACCCATGTTCTGCTCATGACCCATGAATTTACGTGTGAGAATGAGCCACACATTCCTGGGGTTCAATACACAGTGTGAGTTCAGAGCAGTCTCCTACAGCAGCTTTTCTTCATGAGTGCAAGCGAGCCCTTGTGATAAATTCCAATGATTTTCCATGTTAGGACTGTACTGGGTGAAAGCCAAGAACAGTATTATGGCTTGGCCTGCAAATGGCTGKTTTTTTTTTAAATGAGGGAAGCAAACAAGTCATATTTTAAACACATGTACAAAGCCTTGTACATCAAGCCCTGGATCCCTGATAGGGGCTTAAAATCATTACTGAAATTCCAGCCACAAGCCAGATCTTCCACTTATCTCTTAAGAGCTTCTGCTGATTTATATCAGCACAGGATCTTCTACTGCTTGTAAAAATCAGTAGAAAGAGAACAAAGAACCCGTAGAGGCACTCACCTCTTTTGTGCTTCCCTTGTGAACATAGATCCACTTCTCCTGGTGGAAATCTGTTCGGACAAAAATTTCACTCAGTTAATCTTCCACTTCAGAACGCTGTATCCCTGTTCTGCTCATAACATCCACTGTCTTTTACTATAAATTAAACTATTTTGTTTATACCACCACACTTGAAACCAAATCTAGCAAATTGCTGAGCTGCTTTGTTTCTATACAGCTTCATTCGAGACTGTAGCCCTAAGCCTCAGAAAAGGCTTCTGTTTCATTGACACAGCTCAAGACTGTAAATGTTTAATCTGCCAGCCACAGATAAACCATAGCACCTCCTCTTTGGTCCCAGACAGTAAGTGTGGCTGACAGCCAGGTTTTGTTGTTATTGATTTTATTAACTATTTATTACCTTGGTTACAGGCTTGGGATTGTATGTCAAATTTGAAGTTGAGCAAAAATGTCATGAGACACCAGGCATGTAAGAGAGAGCTTTTAGCAGTGAGGTCAGGCTCAGAGGAGCATGCTTATGCCTGCAGCTAACTTGCTAAAAAAGAAAAAACTATGTGGGACCAAAATTTTCCTATTTCTAATTGCCCCTCCCTTCCCTCAGAATGGAAGTTGTCCCATCCATTGCCCAAAATAACTTCCCAATACCCAGCACACACTGCTAACTCTGTTTGCAGAAGAGCGTGTACTATAAGCAGTTATGCTGCTCAGTCCTTCTCCCACTCCATTTTCACATGGGCTTTTGACCCTCCTTCCACCACACACTGGCAATTTAACTGCTAGTATAAAAAAAAATCTCCTCTCCACCCTGCTGGACTCCTTTCCAGAAAGAAAATATTGAATTCCTAAAGCAACCTGTAAATTAATGAACTGGAGCTATGGAATGTACTTCTGCCTGGTACTGTAAGGCCAAGGACAGACCCAGTCTCAGTTACAGACATGCTGACCCTGCATCAAGCCCTTTTCAAGGGTAGGTCACAGCAGAATCCAGCCAAAAACTGTCATGGTAACATTTGTTTGTTCWGAGAACTGAATACACTGAGGGGCCAACTTTTGGCAACAGTTTCCAAAATCCTGGGGGATGCACAATGAGTTAATAGCAGTGTGGGAATTGTAACTCATTTCCTCTGGCCATGTTTACATTTGTAGCCTTCACATGTAACTGCAGTACCTATCATGCAGTCAGCCCAACACAGGCCGTGCTGTCCCTGCAGGCTCCCCCGGGTGCTGCCCCAGGGTCCCAGCTGAGACTCCGGCTGCTTGCTGTGCRCACAGAAAGATTTCAAGCCTTCTATTGTTTTGAGTGAGCTGAAATCTTATTTCATTTTTCATGCACTCCGCACACAGAGATAGGATCAAAGCTTACATTCAAGCTTGTAGCCTCCAGTAATGTAGATTAGTGCTCAACATGCATATGGAAGGAAGAATAAATTTAGCCTGTTTTGCACAAGGAAGTCTACAGGGGGAAAATACTGGAACTGGTTCATTTGAATGTACCATAGGAAAAAATTACCCTCCTGACAAACAAATGACAAAAATCCGAACACAACAAGCACAACTCCTCAGAACAGGGATTACTAACAGGGGCATAAATCTTCACKTTAAACTGTATCCAAGCTCTCTACTTAGGTCAAACATGGGCACAAAGCCCTTCAAGACTCTAGAAGGCTCTTCATGCACTGTGCAAAAAATATAGATATGGAGCATTTTCCATTCTTCTGCAGCAACTTTTGTTTAAAAAGAAGTCCAAAAAGATGTCTTACACTGAGTCTTGGCTTTGTTATTCAGCAGATCTTTTTTTCTCTTCTTGGCAGCAACATCATAGTTTATGCTGTTGAAGAGATTCTCTTTGTTGTGATCATCTTTTTTACAAAAGCTGTGAATGACACAAAGCAAGGATTCTGTTTAGTTCTACATTCTGTTGAACACTATGTTTCCTGCATGGAGAAAAAAACAGATAGGTTTTTATTGTGGCCTTCTTGCAGGCTGCCCCTGAGAAGTAGTCTGCACACAGTTGTAGCACCCAGTATTGATATTTTTAAAGGAACTTCTGGTGCCTCAATTCTGGGCTAGCCAAGATACCCCTGACAGGAGCAGGTAACAGAGATTACACAGTTCATGCTGGGACACTGCTGAGCAATGTTCTTTTCCACTCTTTAACCTATTTCTATCCTTAAGTAACACCATATCCTCCCAGTGTAGGTAGCAGATTGCTCTGAGCCAGTCAGACTGCTACAGGACATATTTAGACATCCCAGAAGACATATATATGTACTCAAAATATTTATTAACAAAAGAGTTCCCACAAAATACTATTTCAAGCTTACAGGAAAAGCTTAGCTGAGGTTCAGACTTTTCTGATGGTTTTCAAGACCCCACTTTTTTATAGTRGTGACTACACAAGTTAACAGCTAGGATCTCTTGGCCAAGAGTGCCCATTGCCTGCTTCTGCTCGAGCTCTGCTGTAACTGTATTATTAGTGAAGGGAGCTAYAACCCCTTATTTCCTTCAAGGGCAATGAAAGGCTAGCTATAAAGAGGCTGTGCATCAACATCCCCACATACTGCAGACCTGCAAATCAGCAGATCCAAGCCACAACTCGAAACTAAGAAGCCCCTGGGCAGCCACAGCACTGCTGCAGAGACCCCTTGGGTGGCAGGGGAGGGCAGCAGCACCAGGGGCTCTCAGCAGAGGCCCAGCACACAGCCTGCTGCCCAGAGCTGCTGGGTGCTTCACAGGTACCAAGGAGAAGACAGACCATGTATCCAGGAGAACAAAACAGAGCCATCCCCACTGCTCTAGCAGCTTGCAAGGGAGGAAGCATGGCTGCATGCAGGCCTAAACTTGAAAAAGGGTCCCAGGCACCTCACTGCACCTCTCAGCCACTGTGGCTCTGACAGGTGCCAAAACATGCTGCTGCTGCTTCAACCCTGGGCAAGCTTCCTCTGAGACAGTTACAAGGACCCTTACATAGCCAGGAAGCTTCCTGTACAGGCAATGTGTTTACACTGCTTAATCTCAAACAAAACCCAAACAAGCACCATACCAAACACACCTCTGACAGCTATTCAGCACAGCCTCCTGCAAAAGAATGAAACCTGTGGGACAAGACTTCTTGTTTCCCCTGTTCACTGGCTGTCTGCATGGCCACACCAGCAGTATAAGTCAAGTGACAAAGTCAGAGTTTCAGCCCCAGGAGGGACCCAGATCCCCTGTGGCACAATCCAGATGGGTGTTCTGGTTTGGCACCTGCACATGGCCTCAGAGGTAGAAGAAGCCTCTCCCAGTTTCAAAACACCCTGACCCTTGGCTCCCCCTTCCTACCCTGCATCCCCCTTGCAGGGCATCCGAGCTCTGCAAAGGCACCAGTGCCATGGGCTCCACCACAGCACTGCAGAAGGGGAAGAGCAGCATTGAAAGTGAACAATATTCACAGAAACAATAATTTGGGGAACCAGACAGTTCTGCCAGCTGCAGCTTGCTCAGAACAACCTAAACCTCAGTGCAGAACATCCCAGCTGTTCGTGTACCCCATCCATGCTGCATCCTGCTAGGGGGCCAAAACTTGAGAACAGAATATGGCAGCAAGGAAGAAGTTGTTTTGGAATATCCAAGCTCATGTTTTATCATGGTTGCACAAAATCAACAGGGAGTCAGGTTAATGCGCCCCATGCAGTGGCAGAATCTGAGCCCAAGAGCACAAGATGGATCTGCTTTAAATCTCACATGTCAACAGCACACGCTTGCCTGTTGACTTCCTACTGAATGACTCTGTAATCTGAAACCACCATAACAGCAGCAGTGGACGAGCTCCAGCATGGGAGGCAGATTATTACCCTGTTTATATACTGCCAGGTTTCCACACAATTCATCACAGCATCTTGACAGGTTGAGCAGTCGGGCACCTGGACCTGCGCAAGGACCTCAGCCCGGGGTCAATATGTCACCTCCTCGCTTTTAAATGGGAAAAGGGATGTATAAACCCATGCTAAACTCAGCATCCCAAACACACTACCATCAGCCAGACGTTTTTCTACCTGYTTACAAATTACAAACCTAAACTTGATTTTTACTTACAGCTGACATGAAAGAGAGCAGGAGATACCTGCTACATAAGCCTCCTCGCAGGATAACATCTCAGGAGTGGCTCACAGCAAATCCCCTCTTACTCCACGTCCCTTTGTCATGGGCATTCCTGACCCTTCCCTAGCAGTGGGAAGGTAGCAGCAACCCCAACCCTGGCAGCACACAGCTGAGGAGAAGATGGAGCTCTGTGAGAAAAGTTTGCTTTTGACAGGAGCGATCTTGCCGGAGCCCACGCTCTGCAAAGCTTCCTGCCCGCACCATCTTGGGGGTTTGTTGATGTTTTGCAGCCAGTTAGTCAAGCGGCACGTAAGGTACATTACTCATGGCCTGGGGAAGATTTATGGCTTCAGACACATCATCCTTCCGAGCCCGAGCCCGGGAAGCCCCAAACAAGGTTGTTTTGGGGGGAGGGGGAGGGTGGGCAGTCATCCCCAGGGCCCCCAGGAGGCGCCCGGCGATGCTCCCCGGGGCACAGCCTCTGGCCGCGGGGCAGGTGAAGGTTTCATCTTCTCCTCGATTTTTTCGCCACACTCCGCAGCCATAAGGACAGCTCGGCCGCCTGGTGAGGAACAGCCTCCAGAGGGACGTGGGGACCCCGCCGCGGGCTGAGGGACCCCCGCTCGGAGCTTCCTATCGGCCCGGAGGGGCCGCCGAGCCCTTCGGCCGGCAGGGCCAGGGTCACCCAGACAATGACCCCGCTCCGCCGACACCGCGGCGGCCCCTGAGCCGGCCCGGGGCGAGGGGCCCCGTCCGCCCCTCAGAGCCCCCCGCCCCGGCACCGCGCCCCCTGGCGGCACCGCCCGGCAGCGGGGCCGGACCGCGCCGCCGCCGCTACCTGCTGATGTCGCCCACGAAGCCGCCGCTCTTCTCGTCCAGGAAGCGCGTCCAGCCGTCGGCCGTCTTCACCCAGCTCTGCCCGGGGGAGCGCCAGTCCTGCCCCAGGAACGGCATGGCGACGGCACGGAGSGGGACCAACACCGGGACTGGGAGCGGCGGCGACTGGAGAGGTGCGTGGCAGACTCGGGCAGAACCCGGTGCGGGGCAGAGCAGGGCAGTACTCGGAGCGGTGCGGGCCAGACCGGGCGGAGCAGGGCAGTACCGAGAGCGGCGGCTGGAGCGGTGCGGTGGCTGCGGGCGCGCTCCGCGCTATTTATGTGGCGGCGGCGGGCGCGTGTTGCCGGAAGCGCGGGCAGGCCCCGCCCCCCCGCACGTGGCCGTGTTTATCGGGGCAGGCCCCGCCCGCAGGGTGGGGGCGGGGCGGGAGGGGGCGGGGCCAGCGGAGCAGCGCGTGCCCGGCTGAGCGCGCCCCCGAGCCCCGCGCGCGTGCGCGGCGCTTTCGCGCTGTCGGCGTTGTGTGTKGGAAGCGTCGAGTGCGGAACACAAACAAACGTAAAAACAGTGTTTTATGTGTATCTGAATGCCATATATGGCTCCCATATTCGAGTTATTGGCACAAAATATATAAATATTTATGCAGACATGTTTTCATAGACTCATAAATATGCTTTAGGTATTTACGTGTTGCAATATTGCACCATATAATGGTATATATTAGTGCAAGATGTGATATTTGTATTGCAAAGTTATCTTTATAGAAGCACACGGAATTGAAATCCTGCTCTGCAAAGGGGATTAAGCCAGGCGGATCCATGTCACTGCAAATACCGTCATCCTTTTGATGAGGATCACTCGGCAGCTCTGCAGCACAGTTGGGTTSGATCTGCAGGAGCAGATAAAGAGAGAAAGAAATGCTAGGGAAGGCAGACACAGAATTTCTCCTGTCTCTTTTAAAAGACATCAATTTAGAACCTTGTGAAAACAAACAGAATAAATATAATGTTACATATTGATTTTATATCGACAACGCTATATAAAAATTATRTTAGGGAATGTTTTCTAAAGGTACATTTAAAAGCACATAATGTATGCTTTATAGGTATTTATATTATACTTGTAATGGTTCATRTATATATAACATTTTATGTATCTATCTGTTTTATATATTCATGTGGGCTTATGTGTACTATTTTACATTCATTGCTATTTATTTTCATATTTTATAGATAAATATGTATTACTGAAAGCTATATAAATACATATGACAGTATTATATATGAAATATACRTGGTGTTTATACTTAGTTTATTTGGTGCATGTACTTTTAACATTCAATAAATAACAGTTTTACTTTTTAGTAAAACTGTTATTTATTGAATGTTAAAAACACAAGGTTTTTTTGCATCCAAGCCCAGGCTGAGGGAGTACCTTCCCAGCTCAGAATGTGCTATGGCACACTCCGTAAATGGAGGACATTTTGTATTAGGATTAGGATGATGACCTATTTTCCCTGTGCTGTGGTACATGTATCTCAATACATACATTTTGGTTTTGCCAAGTCAGTGTTACTCGGGGATGGTGTGCATGGGGTGTTCCGGGTGGCTGGAGCAGCTCCAGCCCCTGGGAAGGGCTGGGTGGCTGTGGGGACAGGCCTTGCCTGGGCTCAGGGCTCAGGGTTCAGGGCTGAGGGCTCAGGGCTGAGGCTGAGGGCTCAGGGCTCAGGGCTCAGGGCTCAGGGCTGAGGCT